>JAAAKC020000006.1:878788-892355 GCA_010014765.2 Aenictocupidus jacobsonorum | reverse complement strand
AATTTTTCTAAGCAATATTTAAGAAATGCCACCGCAGTTCCAAGTGTGCCTAAGGATGTGCTTGTTAATTTAATCATATTTTCTATACTTACGGTTAACTACGGAAGGACAAATAAGAATAGTAAAGTACGAACGTCACCAAAACGAACCACTTTTAATTATTTTGAAGCATAAGCACAAAAGTGGTGCGTTCCGTTTATTTACAAGAATAAGAAATTATGAAAGCATTGATCAGGAATAGTTATGTACTCAAATGATCTTATAATATGCCTTATATTACAATTGTTATAAATATCATCGCATTAGAGATTAGTTATAATTTCTTTATAATTATTAAAGATGACATGTAAGTATATAGTAAAACTACGTGTAATGTAATAAAGCTAAAATATCCTAAAATATAACTAAAAACAATAAATATCACAGATTTTTACACTTTGCCTCGAAAACAATACGATTAAAATTACGGTTCCATAGATGATTGAACCATTGCTAATGATTACTACTTCATCCCTTTAGAACGGACCTATGTCCAGATACAAGTCCGAACATAGGATTGCGCAATAAACGTTGATAACAACGCAAATCCGAACGCACCGATATCACAATCACAAGTTATGAAAAAGGTTTAAAAATACATTTATTTTATGCTCAAATCAATAAATACCTTGTATAGTTCGAAACTGGCTGGTTGTAAAAGGATGCTGACCCTTCTGATTGTGATTTCATGGTCAATAGCAGAATAGAACAAAATAGACGATTCTCAATTTGGAAATGTAGCAATGTAGCAAAGTCAGAGATTGAATGCCAGCAAAAAAGGCTGGAACATCAATGTAAAAGTGCATATGCGAAACAGACCAGCACTGTTAGCCCGGCGGAAAGGTCGGCGACCACCCCCGCACTGGTATAGCTGACATAGGGCGCCTTATGGCCGGCATGACTGTTTGCCTCGTCGCCGTCCAGCCGCTTGTAGTTCTTCGAGCAGCCCATCCAAAACGGACCGGAATCCATTTGGTCCGGCTTCTCGACGCGCATTAGCATATCGTTGAACTTCCAAAAGCCCTTGCCCTTGAAAAAATACAGCTTGCCTGCAAATATCAAGAGATCAGCGACCTTGAGCGCGATATTAGCCCTCGCTGAGGTCGTACCGTCCTTCCAGAGGAACACGGCGTCAATGTCGCTCCCTACTCCCGTCCACATGTCCATCGAGCGTGGATAATCGAGCTCGACGCGTTCCAACTCCTCGTCGTATCTGCGCCACACAATGAAGCGTCAGTGGATTAAAGCGACGTACGCGCACGGGGCGGATATTGTGTTTACCTCCAGTAGCGATTGCCGCTGAAAAAGAACGTCTTCCCGTTGTGGCCCCACACAGTGGCGCCGTCGATCTTCTCCAGGTCGGGCGGAAGTCCCAATGACGTAAGCGGACGCGGATATCCGCGTTCCAGCGTGTTACCCGTGAACACGTACACCTGGCGGCCGATGAAAAACACGATCTTGTCGTCGGGGCGCTCGTAAACCGCGTCCACGTGGGTGAAGTTGCGCGGCAGGCCCGTCCACATCCTTGTGATCTCAACGGGGTAGCCGCGCAGCAGGCCACTGTCCGCTATCCGCCAGAAATGCTAGAGAAACGCAAAGGTGCGTGATGCGTGAGACGTAAGCCAGGTAGTTGATGACTTACAGCATCTTTGAAGATGAACACCTCGCGCCGAATGACGGCGACCGCGTCGTAGGACGTGTTACACGTGTCGGGCGGCGGCGGCTTTCGAGGGTCTTTCGAGGTCGAGTGGCGGCGGCGGTGGGGCGAGGTGGTCGGTTCTGGCGTGGTGGTCGTGGTTGTTGTCGTGCTGGTGGAGGTAGTCGTGTAGTACGGCTTGCCGGGGTACTTCGGGTGCAGGTTCTTGCGCGGGTTATACGCTTTGTGCGTGTGATAGGGGCGCGTGCGGTCCCTGAAACGCGTTCGCTGTCGCGGCGTGGCGGTGGTCGTTGTCGTCGTCGTGGTCGTCGTCGTGAAGTGGTATTTCGGTATTACGTCCCATTGTTTCTCCACCCTGGCACCTAATTAACAACGGATACAAGTCATACCCAGTGATTAAACAACTACGACTTGGTGCGCCACGCCACACCAACGGATTCTCCTACCGTAAAGCTGCTGGATGCCATCGCGGTCGTCCTCGGGCAGCTCGTAATCGAAGGAGTTTTGAATGCGCTGATAGAAAGGGTACATCAGTGCACCCTCCACGGGCGTGTGCTGCAGTCCAAGCGAGTGGCCGAACTCGTGTGCGGCCACGTGAAAGAGGCTGGTACCTGCGGAGAACGGGAAGCAACGGCACAATGAGCGTACACGTGACGCAATGTGAGCGCTGCGGACTGAAACAATTAGCAGCTTCGCCGGGAAAAGCAAGCTCCGCGTTCAGCGCGTGCACGTCCGAGTCATCCACCGACCGACCGGCGACGCTCAAAAGCTCGGCCCGCCAACGCTTCCATCCATTTGCATGCGCAGTACGGATTCCAACGCGCCGCGCACGAAACAAAACGACGCCCCGACAGTGGGCCGAGGGAAGGATAATTATAATTGGAGCGTTGCCCTGCGCGCCACAATAGGACACAACCTAAAGCAATTTATTCACCATCAGCCACCGCGCATTTCCCTTCGCGATTCCGGCGCAATCCTTCAAAGGATAAATCGTGTCTTAATTATGATAATCATCACAATAAGAAAATATCAACGCGAGCACGCCGAGGGAAGCAACTCTTCGCACCGACGACGAATGCGTATTTCGCTCGTTGTGCGGATGCCACGAGCAAAGTTTTCGTCGAAAATGGATTCGTCTCGTGGCAGCAGGCGGAAGCCCGAATCGCCGGCGCGCCGGAATTATGATAACGTTACAGAATAGAAATACTAACGGAGCAAAATGGATAGATTTTGAAATGAGGAACGGAAGTGGAAGACTACGTATTGTCATGCCAGAGCAGCGTATCGGGCCGAGTGCACTCCTATATTTTCGGATGCATTAACGTTATTAACAAGAATGCTCTGACGTATTATGAGGGCAAAGAATGTGTGCGCAAACGAAGGGAAATGTGATACGCACGCATATGGAAAATGAAAGAAGCACTTCATTTCAAAGATTGTTGACAGACAATAATGTGGATGGAAGAAGTTGGCAACGAAAGAGGTTCGCGATGGATGAAGGGGCGCGACGATGATTTAAATTTTCCATGGCTACGATTCAACTCTAATGCAATGTGCAATTAAACGCAAGTACACATAAACAGTGCAGCGAAGTCAAATGAAATTTCATTAGGATAAAAACACATAATTGGGCGCACTGTACGCGGAATAATTTAACTTCGACAAATGGCAAGTGGCTCGCGAAAAAAACGTATGGCCGCGCCGGTTTTCACGCGTTTAATTAATCAGTTCGGCGCGGGCGCGCCGCCGCCGGATTAAACACGATTACTCTTGATGTAGAAGTGGAAGATCCATGCGACGAAGCAGTTCGTCGTCCAACAGCACATGGCTGCGCTTGGTTTGGTTGGTGTGCTGCCCGATGCCTGCTTTTGCGGGCGGCCGCTTGTGAAAATCCGAAATTGCGACGGCGTCGAGGCGCGGCGGGCGAAAATTACATTTCCTGTCTTCGGCGCTGGCGATCACCACTTTAAGCCACTTTAATTAAATGCAAACCGCGCACATATAATAAAAACGATTCGATGCGCGGCGACGGGAGGCGAATTAAAAATTGGAATTCGCTTCGCGCGCGAAACGTGCCGGCGGCGGTTGTGCTGGCAATCGGGCGGCCGACATCTGCCCCGCGCGCGTCCACCCATGAACGCGCTGGGATATTATCGGCCGCTGCCGCATCGTAAGTATATTTGTGCCGTGTGTTCACTCAAACGCCGACGCCAATGTTAATATTTTGCTAGTTATTTATACGCCGCACGTGAGTTGCACGTATGCCAAGTAAGCATTCGACGATTGCCTGGATTAGTGGAGGAAAATTACACCATTAGTACCAAGGATTACACGCTTCTAATACGTGTATCTGCGAGAAACTGAAGAGTTCGTGAAGGTTAATTTGATGAGATGTGTTTGTAGCATAAGCGCCGCGTTGTTGGATATTACGAAACGGATGGTTTAAACGGAGAGTCCTACTTTTACGAGGAAGTTGATCGGAGGTTTGCAACGCCTGCGCGTCGCAAATTCGGCTTCTTTTTAACAAAAAATGCATCGATCCACCGCTTAGAAAGTTCACGCCCATCAAGTGCAACATATTAGAGTAAAGCCCATCTGCAGCCGAAAATTTTTGCCTTCTTAGTACGCCGGGTGCCGTTATCTGCTCATAATATCCGTGGCGGAAGTGTGACTCGCTGAGATAAAAGTGAATCTCTTTTTTGTCATCCGTGCTGGGAGGACGGCTATTCATTGCGCCAGCAAGCAGCGCGCGACGTTTGCTGGCGCGAGTGTCACGGCGGCGAAGAAAGCTAATTTATATTCGAGCCGAACTCGCTCAACTTTCGACGAGGCGCCTCCGCTAGCACCGCCAGCGAAGTTCGCCGGCGGTGTGAAGTTTTCCACTTGACGCACAAAGGCGCGGGCGCCAAACACCTTCAAGGCGCACTCACCACCCGCGGCATGGGCGCACGGGTCTACGGAATGCGCAGCAAATATGAGCGCTACCTTCTCCGGACGTCTCGTTCTCCTTCGTCCACCAGATCTCATCCTCGTCGAAGTGTGCGTCGCCGCCGCGGCCCGTCCCCGGGAAGAATGCATGCGCGAGGATCTGACCCTTGCCGTCGAAGGGGTAGTTATCGCCATGGTCGCCCCTAAACACAAACACAAGCACATCCACAGAGGAGAATTAGGGAAGATGCACGAAGATGCTTTTAAATGGCTGCAATGAGGATACGCACCGATGGAAGCTGATGACGATGTCCGCCTTGTCGTCGAATACCTCGGCGAAGGTGAGCTTGGAGTGGCGCGCCCACAGGTCCAGCGCTTTCGAGAAGACGTACCGGATTTCGTACGAGTTCGGCAGGTTGCGATTCTTCAGGCTGAAACGGAAATCGAGCGTTCACTGTCAACCATCGATCGGTCCGACGCTGTCAATTGTCAATTCCTCGATTCCTTCAGCCATCTGACGGCCGCACTCGCAATGAGGTGTATTGAGCGGTACGGACATACTCCTGTTCGGCACGAAAATCGACTTCGTTTCACGTCCGACATCTGGCTGAGAGTCGTAAACTAGCGCCGACGAGAGTTGGGGACGGGAGAGTGGAAGAATATTGTCGGTGCTATTAAATGTCACTTAATTATCCGTCGTGCCGCCGGCGCGGCGGGAGGGCCGCGTTTTGCTGGCACCAGTGCTTCCGCCGCCGCCGCCGTCATCATCGCCGCTCCCGACGGCAATGCGGGCGTAATTCATATCTTCGCGGCGCGTGGCGTCCCGCCGCGAGAGAGGCCTTCAATTCGATTCAATCTACGTACGCATTTAATGCAAAGTGGCACACATTAAATACATTAAGGGCGGGCGGAGTGATGTGTGCATGGTTGGCGGAGGCGGCGGCCGGGGAGGAGGCTAACAACATTTGGCCGATGTTAATTTCGCAGATTTTTAATTTTGCCGAAAGCGACGCTTTGCCGGACGGAATTTCGGTTCATCGTTTCACTGGAAGGGGGCGGATGTGCGAGGCGGCGCGCAGGAAGTCGGCGCGTGCGGAAGGAAGCGCAGAAAGGAATGATATTAGTTAAGTGGAAATAGGAATGGAAATGAAACGTGCAAAAGAGAAGCAAAAGAGGAGGATGAAAAAAGCCACACACAAGAAGTGAAGAGTTTGCGCGCAGGGTTTCACCGTCCCCGGCGCGAACCTTTTGCTTTTGCACGTTAATTAACCAATTAAGCGACTTCGAGCGGTTGGTTGGCGCCAATTGCAAACGCTGGCAATTTGCACGTTTAAGAAATTTCGAACTACTACGTTGTGGTGCATGGCAAACGCTCTCCTATCAAGACCGATCGAATGATGCGCAGGATGTGCGAGGAAAAATTAGGTAATTAGAGTGCACACCCGCGTGCCGGTGATAATTCCTAATTAGTATGCTCCGATGGTCCGTCCATCTTGGCGGCTCCACGATGATGATGCCCGCCCGGTCGCTCACTCAAGGAGGTTGTGATGACCCATCTGAAGACACATCACACCCAGGTTGAGTGAGTCACCGGACGGACAGTCGCTTGCTGCTCGTCGCCGCTCCCCGTGCCGGCAGGTTTTCCGGTGACCGAGGTAATCGGGGAGGTTGCGGCCAAGCGCGCTGTGCGCGCCAAGCGGCGGAACTCCACGGCATGGAAAATTGTCGCGATCGCGCCCGTCGTCGCCGCAGCCGCCTCCGCCCCTGCCACTTTCGCGCGCTCGGGGCGCGCGCGAATTGCATTCAATTACCGCGCAATTTTCATCGCCAATCGCTTGAGTAACCGCGCGAATCTACTTATCCAGCGCCTTATTTTCCTATTTCCCGAAATTAAAATAAAAGCGACGGAAGCCGGCCCCTGCAACCAGGCATCCTAGGACGCCGTCTCGCCGAGAGACCCGCACCCTCCCACCATAACCTAACCTACCACTGTTCAGCACCCGACCAAAAACCTTCCCGTAGATGAGAAAAGGTCAACGGAATGTGTCACCGGCACGCGCGCATCGATGTCGCCGCCTAACTAACGGCTTCATCGTCGAACTAAGACTGCTCGCCCGCCCCGCCCGCACCGCCCGCCACAGCACTTGTCTTTCCATTAGAATGAAGCGGGTTAAAAAGGGCGACGGCGTCGGCGCTCACTAAAAAGCCCGCAAACTGGCAGTGCATACAACCGGGGAAGAAGGTTAAAATTGTTTGCCGTGCTTTCTATCAGTTTCGGCGCGCTGAGATGGGGGCAGCAGGCGGGGCTGGCAGGAGCGCGTTATATATTTACGGGGCGGCGGGCACCGGCAACAACTGCACGCAGCGCCATGAGCCGGCGTGCTCAAGGGGCGCGCGCGCGCTGGGGCCACGCGAAGGAAATGCCGTCACATAATAAATTTAACGTTGATCGAAGGATGGTTGTTTCCAATGGGGAACCACGGTTTCCGAACGCTTGCCGGCGTTTCCCGCCGCGCACCGCGATGTACGGCACCAGCGACCGGCAAAGGCGTTTAACTACCAATTCCTACAATTTCAACGACAATGCATACAGGTTGTTCCAATTCGACGGTGGCACTTCTTCACTCCAAGAACGCATGCACCGTGGCACACCCTCCATCCCTCCGGAGTGCCTGAGAAAACGGTATTCCGCTGCGATCGCAAAGTGGCATCCAGTAAACGGCAAATCAAAGTTCGTTTCATGTCTTCGTGGCACTCAAACGCCGGTGGGGGTATCGGAAAATGATATGAATCAATGTTAACGTGCTTGACTGCAATTGCTACAAACTGTGTGAGCCAGTTAGCATCTTGCGGCTGTGGTGAGAATGGCGTGCTCGCTCGACGTCAGACGTATTGCACGCGGTATTCCGCCAACAGGCCGTGTATTTAATAAGCGATGAGCAACTAGGAGATTGAAAGATGCTGCGCCACGAAGAGATGAGGTGCCAAGACGTCGTCCCCTATTAGATGCGGTAAATTTACGATTAATCCAATAAACTTCGAGGATATTGCTTCGTAGTTACGTTTGGTTTGGGCGGCCACGCTGCCTCTCGCGCTGGCAGCGCCGAGGTGCAGAAATGTGGCACGACGAGCAAGGTTATGCGATAGCGCGCCACGCACTCTGCTTGCATACAGATCGGCAACACGGTGGCGCTGCGCTGGCGCGCTCGTCAATACGTGATTTAAATCAAAAAACAAAGCTGCACCGCACGAACGCCCTCAAAAAGCAGCGCCGCCGAAAAACACAAAAACTAATTAAAAAGTATATTGGATTTAATACTTTTCCACTGTTTTTTGGGCCGTGGCGCGCGTGCCGGCCGAACTCACGCGCGGCTGTGGTTTCCTTTTGCGCGCGGCGGGAATTTTGGCGCGCGCGCACCCGAGAGCAGAGTGGGGCGCAGCCGTCTTCGTTCCGCCGCGGCCGCAGCCCGTCAACGCGCGGCGCGTTTTTGGCCGCTTTCATTTGTGCCGTTCGGTGTTCGTTTCGCGTTTGTGTTATTTGCCGAACAGAAAACGCTACGCAGTAGCAGTGGTGCCGCCGCCACCGCGCCGATCCCATTCTATTATAAAATTGCAAATTACGAATTAACGCGATAGGTCTCGAATGCACGCGGCACGCGCCCCGAGCGCAGGGCAACACGAACTCCACGAAGGTGAGCTTTGCCGCCGGCATGGTGGCGCGATCGCCTTTTTGCTGCCGTTCCCCGTTCTGCAGCTGTAATTCCCTGCATGTCCGAGCGCACGAAGTGCCCGTTCTGCGCGAGAGAGCGCGGGAACGACGAGCGGCTAAACGCCCAGATGTTGAAACAAAACAAAACTTATTATTGGCTTCGTTGGATTCGTTGCGGTGCGTTCGCGACCTGCGCGAGCAGCGCCATGGCTACAGCCGCGGACGCCGCCGCCAACGTCGATCTATCTCCCAGATCGAAAAACCGAATTGTGTCTACGTCGTCGGTAATTGCTATTGGTGGAGCAAGGAAATTAAAATTGCAGCCGGAAACGATGGAACTGGAAATTTCAGGTTCGCGCGCCGGCTGGCCAAGCGAGGCTCAGCATTTGTGCGGAGGAAATACAAGATTTTAGCGGACTGTTGTTTTGCTCGAAGTCATTCGATGACGTTGGATAGACGAGATGTTTGTACGAAGACATCAGCATCCCGGACACACGCCGCCGTTCATTGTCCGTGCGCCGCCACACGGCGAAAATAAGATGAAAAATGGAACAGTCAATTAAACGGAGGCGGCTCGCGCGCAAAGCCCGACACGGCGTCGATCGCTAGCGGAAGCCGGCATCTGGCGCACGAAAAATAAAACGCGCCCGGCGCTCTCGCCGCCGATGGTGCGTGTCAATGACGAGCGGCAGGACCAGGCTCGACGCGCGAACAAGGGCTCGACCACTTCGGCCACTTGATGATGATGCTGCTGATGGCGGCGCAACGCCGCGCCGCCAACGAGACAACCACGCGACAGCACTCGTTGCGTCTGCCCCGGCATCCCGATCACAATGGCCCTCATTAACATCGAATGACGCCGATTGGATGCCAATTGACCTAATGCTCATTGGCGCTCTGATTCGGGCATTCCGGCGCGCCGCTGACATACTCCGCTCCGCGCGCCGGCGATGCGAACGTTCGCATTGCGGGCGCGCCGCCGTTCCGAATGCCAAGGTGCAAAAATGCGGCCTTAGGCTGCGGAGCGTCCGGATTGCCAATTCCGGCATGTCAGGCATGCAAATTGCGCGCGCGCTCGGTGGCGCAGCTTCGGATCGAATAGTGTGAGGATTAATTGAAACGACCAGCGCGACCCGGTCGCTGGCGGCGTCTGGAAGAGTCCGAGGAGTGCATTTGTTTCGAGCTGCGACTGCAGCGATACGCCTCCGAACGCGCTGACGCGCCCGCATCGGCAGCTCCTCGCCGGTTCAGCGCCAGCCATACACGATGAACTAGCCTTCGGGCAGAGCCGCTGCGAACTATTATAAACAATTTGATCGTGCATGAGGCGCGTGTGCAACGCAACATTAAATTGATTTACGACGCGCGCGTGGACACATTCCACATGAGCCTACTTTACTATGAGTGGAGACAAACGGACCGGAGCTCAGTTTATCTATTCGCTTCCAACTGATTTGATTCGATCGATTCGCTGTATCCCTCGTGCTCGCTTGCGTTTTTTGGAATGACTCGCCTTCTTGCTGGCGTTGCCGACGGCGTGCGCATGCATGAAGTACTCGATTGCGAATTAAATTTTCATCTCGGCCTCGTGCACGTGCGTATTAATGCTAAATGAGCTTGATGCTTGCAGCGGATTCCAATCGGGCCATTCCACACTGAACTGAGCGCTAAATAAAAATATCGTTGGCTTTATTAACGACACATTGACGTAAGTTCTTCGCTGGGCGCGAAATTAACGCTGCGCGCCTAGCCGAGCTTTGCAAGCTCCAAGTAGTACAACTTTCCAACCTCACATTGAAAGAAAAAACGACGCCGACAAACAAACGTTAGCGGTTGCCGCCTGCGGGGAAAGTTACCGGCGACAATTGGCAAATGCCTCAAGGTATTTGAATAATAAAAATAATAATAAGAATCCTAATAATTTCCTATTTTATAGCAGTTTACGTGACGTAAGAACAAGGTCTAGTACAATTCGCGATTGCTCGCCTGCACTTCTGCGAGCTACACGAAGAGATTCATTCGATCAAAATCAAAATATATGTGAAAGTTTCTCGCCCGAAGTTCGTCCGCCCCGGAAGAGAGCACAGACGGGGAAGAGCGAAAAAGTTGTGTGAACATGCTAGATGGAAAACTTACGGCAATATCAGAGGCGGCGTCGGTTGCGGATGTCCGCCGCTTGTTCGCTCGCGCTCACGTCGTGGCAAAGTGGTGGGCTGTCAATCGGCGTTAAAAGCTTGGGAGGCGAATATGACTGGAGCCGGTCGACGTCGAGGACGCCGAGTGGACGTGTGTGTATGTGCGCAGCGCCGCAAACGCCCAGGGCCCCAGGAAGCCGCCGACCCCGCCGCCGGCTCGATCGCCACTGAAGAAACGTGACCGAGTGGCGGGACTTATATAACGCCGACCGGCGTGCAACCGAAGAGGCGGCGTGGCGGAGCGGCGCAGCAGTCACACATGCGGCGGACAGGCGAGCGGCGAGCGACGCGCGGCGCGCGCGCGCGAGGAAATCGTATCGGGCCGGCGCAGTACGCGCTCGTGTCACACGATACTATCGCCGGCATACACCCAGCTATAACGTTGCGCCCTGCAAAGCGAAGAGCACGCCGCCCCTCCGCCGCACGCGAGGAGGAAAAATGCCACGGGAATAAAAATGAAAATGTTCATCGCGCGCGCCCCGTCTTCGCCGCCAGCCGACGAGCCGGCGAGCCGCCGAGATTCATTGGTCGCGCGCGCTCGCGCTGGCGCTCGTCTTATTGCCACGGGCGGCCGCCGCCGCCGGCGCCGAGGCGCACTTACAGGCTCCTCGCTCTTTCATAATGCCGCGCGCCGCGCGCGTCGGTTCAATCACGAATGTTTTATGAACTTGGAAACGATCAAAATGAAGTAGACGAAAATCGACTGGGAAATGGACACCGCCTCCAGCGCGCGGTTTTTTATGAGTCGTATCAAGTTTAGTGCGCGGCCGCTTGATCTAATTAACTTAATTAGACAATTTTAATTTGATATGAAATAATGTATCATCATCAATTTCCAGCTTCGAGCAGTTGGCGGCGCGAGGGTGCGTGCCTTGAGAGCGTTTTTCACCAGGGGCGGCGCGTCACAACACCGCGCCCGCACTATATTTAGTTTAACGCTAAGTGAGTTATTAAACTACTTTGTAACGCCGGTCACGGAGCAATAATATTTATCAGCTTTCTTGTTCGAGAACCTCCTCGTCTGCACATTCGCGCGGCGCGCCGCCTCTTCCGGCCATTACCAATCATTTCGCTGGCTGCACTCGCTGGGCGCCTAATGTCAACCACCACCACCACCATCAATATGTGGCATTCCTTTCACGCGTTGCAGGCGCGAATTTCATCACACGCTAAACATATTTTACGTTTTTCAGCTCGAACGCCGCCCGCTCCAAGCCACGAGCGCGAACGCCAGTGCCGAGGACGACCCGAAGGACGTCAGCAAAATATTGAGAGCGCGCACGGCACAGGGGAAAAACGAAAACGTAACGATTACGAAAAGTAATCGTAGGGTCGGCGCGCGCGCTTGCAATGCATATCAACCCTGACGCGCCAAATCCTCACAGCGGCGCTGGACGCTCGAAGGCGGTGCGAATTAAATTAAGCTAATTACGAACACATCTGTAGGGCTGCGCAAAGTGCCAATAATTCGCTTTCAATGCCCCGCGATAAGTGCAAGAAGTGCAGATTTTAAAATCGCGTTGATTCATGCCGTAATCTTCAAACGCTCCGATGCACGCGGCGGTGGCGCCTCCGCTGAGTGCCACTCTCTAATTCGATATGGCGCACTCCATTAATGTATTAATTATGTAATTAATTTCTATTATTTCGACGTAATTGAAATTTTCAAGCTCCGCCGAAAAATGCGGCGCACCGCGACATGGTCGAAATTAACATTTAAATTAAAAGCGAACGTCGCGGCCAATCAGCCAATTTCAATACGGATCATTCCGGCGCAGCGCGCGATTCGGGCAGTGTGCAAATGGAGTTGCAACGCCTTTCCTTCAATGTTGCGTCAATTCAAATACGAAGTGTTCCGGCGTTTGTGCGTTGTAGCTCGGAATCTATCACCATATGATGACAATCAACAAACGCAAGCGAGGGGTGTCTCGCCATGGCTGATGTCTTTCCGAGTTTATTGACCTCACAACACGAGGAGAGGTAATGCGCTCGACAAAGCGCGGCATGGCGCGTCGAAATTCAATTCAATTTCAATCTTGTCCATCAAAAATGTAGCGTAATTTGTGTGGCGGTTTGCAATTGCATTGCCCAAAATGAAACGGACCATTCCATTTAAAATGTTGATCTCTTGGAAGAGTTGACAAGTGATTACATCAACGAATTTATTGGCATGCGCCGAGGGTGCAGTGGTAGAAGGCAATAATACCTGCGCCCTTCGTCGATAAATCAAATTTATTGAAGTCAAAGAGTGCGAACACTGGTCGCGGCTGTGGCGGCGGCCCCCGCTAAAACTAAATCAATTCGAATCAATTCCGATCCGGCAAGCCGAGCGAGACCTCGGCGGCAATGATTGTCGTTCAGCAATCAGCTGCGGCAAGATCCGTCGCGCCGCGAGCGTTAAGCGTGGCGAGTGCAGGTTGTACACCGGCAGCAATTAAATTAACGCGCAATTTATGGAATATAATTAGTGGAACAAGGGGCGCTGAATGACCGAATCGCGCTTTCGGGCGCGCGAGGACGACGCACGACGGTGGCGCATTACAGACCGGCTGGGAAATTTTGGCGCGCGCCGCCCGGGCCGGCAAAACGGCGGGAGTGGAGTCGCGCACGTGCAAGTGCAGGCAACAAAACCGCGATTTTCGATCAGTCACCACGAAACAATTAGTAAATATGAGCACGAGCGCATGCACAATGCGCTCGAATCACGAGACCAATTAATTTTAATTGAAGCCGACTCGGATTCTCTCCGCCGGCGCATTTTTCAAGAGCCGCGCGCGCGCAGCTCGTCCAGTTTGTTTTATTATTAGTATTTCAACAATTGCTTATTGTCCCAATCTCTCAATCTCGCATGTGTCAGCGACAGGCGCACATTTTCATTTCTGTATCATCGGGGCGGTGCGCGCGCGCCCGCCGTCATCGCCGTGTCGAGTGCCCGTGTTGACGCATGCACGCGGCGTGGCTGACAAGGGGAGGACCAGGTTTTGTCGTCACCGATTTGAACGAAACGTGTTTTAATGTGTAGTATATAATAAAAAAGAA
>JAAAKC020000006.1:864101-878688 GCA_010014765.2 Aenictocupidus jacobsonorum | reverse complement strand
CACTTCGCTAATCTAAAAGCCATGAAAAATCTGGAAGATCTGCAAGCACAATTATACATTTAAGACAACCTTTATTACTGAATGCATACTGGTCAATTGGGTTACAAGTACAGAGCATACAACTTAATACAGTTGTTTAAAAGCACTTATTATCCTAATACTTATCAAACTAACGTTCTTGTTTCGTCTCATTCTAATATATGTATATCATTCACATGTTTCCTACCCCCTCCACGCATTACACCTCATTAGTTTATCGTAAGTCAAAAACAGGTTCTGTATTGTATGATCATTGTGTTTATCAAACAGCATCACCATTCAATTATGATTTACTTTTTGTTTTCATTTACCTCAAAATTCACACCTATATTTTCTTATTTCTATGTTTAGTGGCGTCGAGCACGACGGCACCGTGACATTCCGCGTCTTCGTCAATCATTTCAGCGCCTCATTTAATTAGATAGTGGTAGACGTGATTGGACTTGGGATAATTCTTATTAACAAATTAATTGTATGTTTCACACAAGTTCAGTGCCATATTATTTGGCATCTCTCTCTCGTACAAATTTAGAATCTCCGAACGGTGCAGTCGAGCTCTCTGTATCTTCTTTGTTTATTTGTGTAGTTATTTTTGTGTGTAATATTTCCTTCACAAATATATAGTCGTGATAATTAAGAATATAAGTGTTGTGTCTGCAGTGTTCTTTTGTTTCATTCGTTTGTATTGTATACTTCCTACAACATACAATTTTTGTTTGAATCCTTAAAATTATATATGTAAACCATTTTATTTATTCATTCTTTCATTAATTCCTTATTGAAATGTATTTATTATAATATATTAAGTAGGTATATTTTATTTGTTTTTGTATTGTGTATGAATCGCGATTTATTCATTTTTATTAATATTTGATTCGTTTAGTTAATAATTTTTGTTTTTAAATTAATTTCTCGTTTTTTTTGTCTAAATGTTTTTTGATATCACCGTGACATTTTGGCCTGGTCCCTGAGTATACCCCCCCGTAAGGACATTGAATTATAGTAGTATTAACGTAATTTCCATTTAATTTATTTGCTGTTCTCATTACATCGTCGTGTTACTCTCGCGCGTCCACTCGTAATTATAAACTCTGGATTCAAAATCAAACAGTCCCAAAAACGCTCGTCGCAATCTCGTAAAGATCACGATTAACATCATTACGTTCTGTTTTTGTCAATGTTGTTAGATATCACATTAGCATTTTTGTATTATATTCCTTTACACTTTCGCTTTTTGAAAGGTAGGATTTTCGCAAGTCGATTGTTTTTACGGGAGAAAACATGATCGAAATAAAACACGCTTCAATTCACATTAATCAACAATTTTTTACCACAATCAAAACAAAAATGATCCTCAACATGGAATAAAAATACTTACAATAAGGATTGATTGATTGCTGATTGCAAATTTGAATATATAGAAATACTAACCATAAAACAACGCTTTAGAAATTTACAATCAATAATGGACTAGATTCACTAAGGAGGGAACTGTTTTTGTTTGTTTTGTATGATTCTGCGTATAATTTTAGGCCATCGATTTGCAATTGAAGTCAGTTTTGCGCCACAACGCCACGTAGAGCTGAACTTAAGCAGGAAGCAACAGAAACGGTTTAGAAGAGACCCTAATACGATGCAGTCATATTTGAAAAATAATGTGATGCTTAATTACGTTGTTTATGCATGCTTTTGTATGTACTTGTCTTATCTTCGAGCCTTCGAGCTGTTGCCTGCGCTCGCGTGCTGTGTACTGGTAACTAGATACAACTAATAAAGTCTGGACGAGGTGCACGCTTGCAACCCCGCACAAAATTGCTTCCAGTGTACGTTCTATTCATTCCTGTACGCATACTAGCGCTCGTGCACCGCTCCACAACTACCCCGTCCCTTACGACTCCTAGCCGGCTCCGTCGTGCGTGTCGTAAACCAATGATCAGTAACTAGAATATTTAGGAAGCTTAAGGAGACAACTGAACACACTTATTATAAAATAATAATGCTACCAATGTAATAATGAAACGATAGAATATTCTCCATCGCCTATGTTTCTAAATCAACCCAAAACCTACTAAAACTAGATAAGATTTGTTTTCGCACACGTAGCACGCACGCGCGATGGGAGCTGCTTCGTTGCGCATGGCGTGCCCATTGTTAGCTTGCTCTGCAGCACTCAATGACGTTAATGAATTAACATTATATTTCGATTGCGGGAGATTGATTTGCTTTTGTGAGTCTTCACGTCGGACTCAATCCGAAAATATGTAACGCTCGTATATGTAAGGTTTTTATTTCTCTCTTCAATTGCATTGAGTTTGTTTTGATATAGTAATAATAGATGTATTGCTCATGTTGTCACTATTATCGATTTGTAGTTATTTTCTCTTTGTCGTCGCATTATTTTTTGGTATCGGCGGGACGTCGCCGGACGTAGACGGCGCGCACCTACGGCGCCTCGTTAAGTTTCAGGAATCTTGCTTAATATTCACCTTTTTTTCTTGTTTCAACTCATAACTCTTAGCCTAGTCATATCTTTAAATAATTTTGACTTATCTTATCAATTCGTCTAAGCGTAAAGACTTACGGGCTACGGATTATTCAATTAAGTAATACGCAATTATATTAAATATAGTATATCCCTTAGTTTAGACTGTACGATTTATATAAACGTTTTTGTCTTCTTAGTTGTTAGTATTTCGTTTTTCTTACTTAATGCATGTATGTATGTTTAAATATTGCATACTAGAAATAATTTCAAAAATCATCACGATATTCATATCTCAAATGTTGTTTCACCTTTTTTTTGTATTTTATATATTTTTTAAGTTGTAGCACTAAAATACACAGCAGTTTAAGCGTAAACGCGATTTGTTACATTCTTTTGCTGTCCGTAAACACATTAACCAAGTGGGCGAAAGGGAATGCCTAATTATACACTCAACGCAAACGGCAATTCGAAATTTGGCACATCGTCGGAAACTAAATCTAACAGTGGTCTTGACTAAAATTGGTTATGTCTCTTGTAACGCAAGCACCATACGTATTCATGTTTCTGGCTGTGTGCGTAGAACTAGCACTTGTTCTTTTTACAACTTGAGCGGAGCCTGCCTCCTCACACCCTCTTAACTGCAGTAGCTTTGGACCCCACCATGTTTGAGAGTGAGATTGCCTATGTTACCACCGCATGCGTATAACACTCACGAGACCACCTACATGAATACGCATCAAATCCCGTCGGTTGTTGCCTTTTTTAACACCTCACTCGCAAAAAGAACATATCTAGTGTACCGCGTAGCAGAAAGTAAGTAAATCGCGTCGTCGACAGACTTATCCGATACTAACTAAATCTTAAGTATGTTTAATAAAACATCTTCAATCGTCGGCACCCTGGTGCGGTGCCGATCACCTGGTAGCCCTACAGTCTTTCTATGTGTGAGAAAACAAAGTCGTCCACTCGATCCTCGTACGCCTAGATTAATTGGTGTATTAGCCCACAGCTCGCCAAAGACAGTAGCTGGACAACGAAGTCAGCTCGCAGCCTGCGAGCATGTATGCACGGACTCAGTGTACTTCGGGTAAAGCAATTAATTCTGTTCTTGCGAATATATTGGACATTTATGAAATTAAATCTTTCTCGAAGTTATAACAAATTTTAAAATCAATTACCCTCAGAAACGTGTGAATATGTGTGCCAAAATTGCCGAGCATGTTCGTGCGTGTAGAAACCTACCTACAAGTAAGCACACGCGCACAGTGCAGTTCGGCTGGGAATGTACAAAGATAAAAACTCTATATAGAATGAAGAAAGAACAATCATCGCGGAAGAATCTCGTATGCTATTACATCTCCAAGTAAACAAGTAGTAACAACGAACGGATAAAAACGATATAGAGAAGAACACAAAAAAAAATCACAATTGCAAGCGCGCCTTTTTGAAGCTTGGGATGGGAAACATTCGTAGAATGCGATTCTGGGCAGAAGCGCGAGAAAGTGCCTGTGCGTCTCCCCCTCTCTGTATCGCTCGGTTGTGCGCGCACGCGTGTTCCCCTTATAAAGGCTACGCTTCGTAACATACATCGTATTCGTTTTTCCCCACCTCCTTGCCCACTAATAGAAGATGAATAAAACCGGCCAACCACCCACCGCCAATTCTTCCCCTTCCCAGCCACCACGCCACGCAAGCCCTGGTTCAGCGCGCCGCCGAAAAGAACGATGTATCTGTGTTGCGTTTTCTATTTGTTACCCTATATGCTTACCCTACGCACTATGCTTTGTACACATTTGTTACTTCACTTCTTTAAAACTCGAATGTACGTGCTTAACACATTTTGCTTAAGTTACACGCGCGCACACGCTGTTCGCGTTTGCAGTATTTTTATACAACATGGTTGGCAGTTCCATCAGCTGACTTATGACTCTCTCTTATCCCTTCGTTTTGTTTCTGATTAGATGCCGGTTTCAAATCCGATTACGAGTATGTTTAATTCGTCGGGTGCTCACGTCCAAGGGTGAGGGGAGGGGCAGCGGTTTCGAATTGGTCGTTCTCTGTGCGGATTGGTTATCCTTGTGATCTACATTGCAACAAGCCTAAACTCTCAGAGAAGAGGCGTTCACCCACACATCCAACGCACGATGCGTACGTTCTTTCGCTCGTTATTTTCGAAGATAACTTAATTTTGTAACTTTATTGCCAATCCAATTAAACATGCAATTTTGTTCTTGTGTGTCCCCTTCCAGTGCATGCGGTTTTGTACACTATTAAGCGATCGCATGTCTCCCCCCTAGGACGTCCGCACGCGCTCTTCTTCGAAAAGTGGTCAAACTCAAGCGCAATAAAAAAAGAATCCTTGTCGACTACAATGCATTGTGAATTTCGCCACGTTGATTCTTAATTCTATTGTAAGACAAGCCCGAGGTCGAAAAATTGCACGTTGATAAACTCGAGGCACTTGATTCCTTATAAATTTTACAATCGTGATTAAAAACTATTATTTTTCCTTCAGTTACCGTTGGTTTTGTGTTTTATTTTTGTTTGCTTTGTGCTTCATTTTAGTCTAAAGATCGCGCATACCTCTCCTCCCGCTCTCTCGCGCGACAAGAAAAAACCTCCGCTACCGATTAACTACCCCTCTAGGTCATTATTCGTAGTAACTTACTTATATCAGGTCGTAAACCTAATTCACTTAATGCTTAATCATGATTATACACGTAATTAAAACAGGGCGTTTTTTTATTATCACAACCACAAGTTGGAAGATTTTGGCGGACATGTTCTCGTTTCATTTTCGGCTTTCACGTAACTAAAATCATAGAAGTTAACTAAGGTGTAAGTATCGAGGTTCAGGTTTAAGGACAAAGACAACCCCATTGAAGGGCTGCTGCAGTTAGGCCACCCACCACGTGAATAGTGCCCTCCTGCCAACAGAGTCTATACTAGCATATGTGTGAGTGACGAACGTAAGCACGTACTACTCGCATTTCCTAAAAATTCTGGAATCGATTAAATATGACACATCTGTTCCGATCTCCAATTAAATCTTGTCTTACGCAATTGTCTTTGGTATTGATGCCACGATTTATCTGACAAGATTGTAACTTTGCTTACACACCAACAAAGATATAGGGGATGGCAAGAATCAAGCGCTTCCGATTAAAGTATTTCCAAATTTGGCCGAAGGCATCTTTACAACACCATTACATATTACCTAGAAAGACTACAACAACAACCAGCTGACTGCCCTCGACGACTCTGATAATGCATAATACTTGTTCGGAAACGCGAGTCGAAGAACATATTGCACAGTGCATTAAGATAGCTACTAGCGTAGACCCGACAGAGATTACGATTAGTGTTACTAAAATACGATTTTCATTAAATTAACTTTCTACCCCTTTCGCTTGAATATGACTGCAAGCAAGATTCCCATAAACTTCCAGCATCGTTACGCGCAGACCGCAGGTGATGGTATGCATTTGCGTCACCGATTTTGTGTTTTCGATGTGTGATTGCTGTTCGGTTCTGACTGACAGCAAACGTAAATTCGATGTTTTCTCTGTTTTGTTTTTCTGCTTCTTCCGTTCAGGTTGGCTAAGGACACAGACCGGACCGAGACCAAAATATTCAAGAGTCGCGCGGCTCGCGAGACATCGCAAACGCTACGCTGCTTCATTTAATATTCATTAAAATGTAGAATAGGCACATTTCCTTCTCATTCTTTTAAAAAACAATTTCCTGTCACCCTCCGTGTCAGTAGCAGTCAGCTCCAGCTCCACCACCAACATATAGCACTGCCGTCCTCGTCTTTTCTTTTCAATACACAATTACTTTAAAGTTGTATGATAAATGTAATCTTTAATTAATTTTTAAGTGTAATTACCAGCACAATAATAAATACAACATTATTCATTATCTGCATCAGCATCATCCGTACATCGTTATCATTGATTTGTGTATGTGTATAAATAAGTCCTCGTTCAATTAGTCGTTATAATTATATTGCTACCACAAAAATAAACGGCTAATTGTAAGTCGCAATAAGATATCTAAAACTCATCGACCATTTGATTATTCCTTCGTGTACATTATTGACGATACCATCATCGCCTCCGATCTATCTTCACCGGTGAATATAGCATCTTTCTTAACTTCTTAAATATATATGCATCTTATATCATTAAAAGCTAAAGCTCATTACAATCATGTAGTTTAGTTACTTTATCGTTCAATAATTTAATTGTAGGTTTTTGTTTTGTTGGTTTCTTTGTTTTTTTTTGGTGGCTTGGTTTAATAACATTTATTATAGTTTTTCGTATATTAAAATACAAATCTAATCGAAGAAATGATGGAGTTGTATTTGATCGTATTTGGTGATATATAGAACTTCGAGTGAACGTACGTAATTGTTGCTTGTTGGCCTGCGTTCCGGATTAGGTCCGCTCAACATTTAGTTATCTCTTTTAGTTTGCATTGAATCCTTCTGCATTTTGACACCTTCCTGCGGACGACACGACACGCTCAAGCTTTTACTTCATATTCGTTTTCTAATCATCTTCCTTTGTTAATTGTGCTTTTCCTGTCTCGAACACTGGATCTTCGTATTGATATGGCTCGACATAAACTAAAGATGTACATAACGTACACCAGATATTTCACAGTCTTCATGGACTTTGGCATTTTATCCAACGAGTGGCTCGCTCTGTTTCGTTTCCCTTGCAGTTACTGTTTGCTTCCTTCCTTGCACTTTGATTACACCGGTCTGCTTTTCTGTCTACCTTCCGTGTACGGTCGCCGCGGGTACGCGAGGTGCGAATAACGATCAATTATTGCGTTAATCGATTTACCAAGTCGCGCTAGATTCCTAGATGATTTTGGTATTCATTGTTTATTGAGGTTTACTTCAGCTCATAGAAATTTGTCTAATAGGTAATTACGTTAAAGCTTGAATTGTCTTCATTTCTCGACACGTTTTTGTTTCCGCTTCCGCGCGCGCGCGCGCGAGACAGTGTGGGTTTGTATGTGTGGCAAGGTAATTCTTTTACTATACGACTCGTGTACAATCATTTGTCATAATTTCCTTTTGCCTACAAACAGATACATTATGTATGTATAGTTTACTGCACACTTACAAATCTACCGAACAACAATTTCTTTATATAAATTTAATATAATCTCATCTTCGTTTTAGGTTTAGTAGTTTAGATTTTAGACAGGTTACAATGAATTATGCTTTGTATCATTTGATGCAACGCATCATTTTGTTTCGTTAATAGCAGTTTGAAATTGTCAATTGTTCACTTTGGTATGGTTCCTTCCACGGTTGTATAGTAAATGTATAAGAGTTGTGTAATGTATAGAATACGTGCACAAGACGCTGTTTGCCTGCCCTTTGGATCTTCTCAGCAGCGTACCTCTATGAATCATTACTTTCCTCATCATGCTCATCTCGCGCGAGTAATTCCTAAGGCAGATATGCCGTTGTAGTATCGTAAACGTTATTGTTATATTGTATTGTTAATTGTAATTGATCAACTTATTCTTACTTGTTGGCGTCGCGCGAGCGGCGGCGCCCGTCGGCTCAGCCCACTTTTTGTGTATATTTGTATGCTACGCATAGTGTATTTAGTTCTTTAACTTTATTGTTATTTATTCGAAATTTACTTGAAACACAAGTGGCACTTGGATCACAAAATACTGTATAGAAACCTAAACGGAATCAGATTACTCATCACTGGAGTTTTTCCACGTTTGTGTATGTATAGTTGTGCATATCATCGTCATGGGATGATCGTGTCGCAATTTGGAGTGTCATGGAGGGTGCCAGACACGTCCAGCAAAGGACAGGCGGCAGTCGCACCCCCGGTTGTCATCTCAACAAGTCATATTCAGTTTTGGTTTGCTTCGCTTGCATTCTCGTATGTATACCCTTACACCAATATGATTAAATTACTTAATGAGTGTATATTACTCGTAATAATAGATTCATCTTCTTTCGAACTCTTCTAAAAATAATGCCTATAAACTAATACATTTAATAAATTTACGATCTAAATTGGCAAACATAGATTAGATAAGAAGAATGATTAGATATTATATAGATATAGTTTTGTGTTGTTAGTCGAATTACAAGTACTCTCTCACCGTCATTTTGTAAATAGGAAATAGCCTGCTAACAGCGTGTGACATCCTCGCGCGGACCGATTGAACTGAAGGTTCTGAGCGGGTTGTTTCAGAATACAAATAGTACACAGTACACACTTACTTAAAAGACAACTGCACTCGCGTAAGTTCTCGAACGGCTGCTTGTTTGTCTCTTTCTCTCTATACATGAATCCGGTTACGTGTTTATGTATGTAATTTTCATCAATAATAGCTTTGAAGAGGTTAGTTTAATATAATTTATATATATATGTATATATATATAATAGATATTTAAATATTATCATCCTTTAATATTATCAACATTATCAACTATCTGTTCATTTGCTTTATTAATATTTATTATTGTTGCAATTACGATATGACTTAGTGATTATAAGTGACTATTTGGTTTCATTTAGGCAAATGTCATGCGTCACGAAAGCTCCGAAAATGTCCACACGCTAATTAACAGCTACAGCTCCGATCGGCAAATCGTATTATTCTCATTTTTAGATGTGTATTAACTAGTATTTCGTTTACACTCTGCTCATAATTATTCTTGTTTTTTTTTGTATTTTTGTAATATTTTAAATTTATAAATTAAAAAGCCACTTAAGATTCACAGCACATAGTTGTGTACAATAAAATACTTCATGTTTGTTTTTCACTTCTTATTTGTAATAATTCTTTTGTCTCGGTCAGTTTGCATTCCCGTTATTTTTTATATGTAGGTATTTCCTTGTTTCGTAGCTTCTATGTAAAACACTAGAATGGTCTCTAGAAAATCGTTCATGTCGCGACTGTGTGATCAACAAATTTGTTTAAATTTTAGTAAGGAGTAAGTTTTTGAGGCGATCGCTTGGCGCTTCTCTTAAGTAGTAATTGTTTGAAAGTAAAACATGTTGATTAATTAAATTGCTAAGGTCTTCCTCAGTCTTTGTGCATTTTCTTTAAACAACGCAATGCGAACGCAACTTTTCTTCTTAATCATCACTCGCTTTTCCTGTTCCAGCATTTCCACTCCCTCGATCTCGCCGATTCATCGTTGCTTGTTTAAAGAAAACATGAATTCAGGTAACAAACATCGCGTCAGCAGTGAAACATCGTTCCGAAATGCATTTTTGTCACACATTGAAGACTAGATCATCTTAATTTTAGTTAGCTTTCGTGTGTGAGTTTCAGCATTAATGTTCATTCGCTCGGTTGAACGCGAAGGAGCCAACGGTACATGGTGAATTGTTGTCTTTAGTCCCTTGATGTGCGCGTGCGCGCGCGTGTGTGTGTATGTGTGTGTAAACGATCGTGTGGTACTCGACGCATTCTCACAAGCCCATCGTCTACCCGCCGAAACACCCTTCTATACTCCGTCTAACCACCTCCCACCAACGTCGCGTTCAGGAAGATCAACAGCAATTGTGTTGCAATTGAATAATACAGTAATTGTTAATGTCTCACATTAAGCTTAGTAATACCTAATAATCATTTTGTCAGCTTAGTCGCTTGTTCCAATTTCTGCGCGTTCGGTTCTCTTTGTTTGTCAACATCTCCCAACTCCTCTACAACACCACCGTATCTGCACTACTCTGTGCTTCCATTTTAATTTAAAGTTTAAATATGCAATGAACACCACGTTTATAACACATTGAAGTGTGTGATTGTACGAGTTCGATTTATTCCAGTGACGCTGCCTTCGGCTTTGCGCGTCTTCCCTTTCTCAGGGAAATCGTGCGAAAGTGACCGAAAACGTCATTTCGAATCAAACGGAATCACAGCATTTGTATTTTTTCTTTCGTTTTTTTTTGTTTTTTTTTGTTTCTTATTAAATAATATATACTTATAATTACTTAATATGACATAACTACGCCCGTAAGTCTAAATTCTTAATGTTATTACACTCAGACTACGATTCTTCATCATCATATCCAATTACTTAGTACTTTACTTGTTATGCACATTTAAAAATCACTTAACGTTATTATTTAATCATAGTATCCTTAATAATTCTTTACATCTTACATCGTATTTATTATATTCGTCATTATTCTTAAGTTTGTTAAATATTAAATAGATTTTGTTTAAATAGATATTATGTCAACCCTAATGTTCCATTTATAGACCCAATTGTTATTATTTGTGTTTGACTCGAATGGCTAACGTTGCGTGGGTGCGGTATGTGGTGTGTGTATTGGTACACCGAATATGAAGTACATCAACGTCGCAAAGTCGCGATGCGGTCACTGAGAGCCGCCCCCCACCCTAAGCCCAGTCCGGTTCGGGGAGACGCGCTCGCATCAATTTGTCATCAACCAATAAATATTAATATTATTAAAGTTATATATATACTTGCATCTCTTTATAATAATATATAATATATATATATGTGTATATATAATATGCCATCATTAATATTTTATATTAATTAGAATTAATAATTAAACACTTAATTTACTAGGTTTTCTTCATTTACTTTTAGTAGTTTATTCATCAAAGAATACTTCTCTTAGTAGCGTGCAGTCTAAATATTGATTGTGGTGTTAATTTTTCCCATCCGCAATATTAGTTTGTGTGTAGGTAGTGTGTACTTCACTCGCGTCCTAAATGTGGGCCATATATTCACAAATATAGCGATTTTAAGAGACTCAAAGTTGTCCGCCACTGTCCGACGTTCTGAAATCGTGCTCAGCACATGAGTAATTGCAAAAACTGGCTTACTTAGTTTCAGATCGCATACAAATTTCCGCACGGAGCACATTATGTGTGTGTGTTTTGTGTTTGCATTGTTCTGCTGCTAGTCACCTCGACGCAAGCTGACACCGGTTTTCTCTTTACACAGTTACGGTTCACATATCTTTCGCTTTTTCTCTCTCTCTACCTCGCTTTCGTATTCACTCAATCCTATCCACACCGTCGCGTACTCGCCGCGTGCTCGTGCCAGTGAGAGTCCGAGTCGGTTACATATAATTCATAACGTTTAGGAAAAGGGAGATCACAGGTAAAAAGAGGGTACACGTTCGTGTGCGAGCGGCCGTGTCGGGCGGAAAGTGCAGAGGGTATATCCGCTCTCGAGAGGGGGGCGCCGCAGCCGCCAACGAGGCGCGCGCACGGCCCCACTCACATCACGAAGCTGCTTTCTCTTAGCGTTAAAAATATAATTAATATTATTGATACCTTAACGTTGCCTACCATAACTCACATAAAATAATTATTGATACACAAAATTATAGATAAAAGAATGCATTAATCAAATAATAAAAGAAATGGCGGAAGCACCACTTTGATTTCGAAGATGATTTGTGTTACATTTTTGCATGATCATTAATTAATTCAATCATATATTTAGAGGGACTAGCGTCTCGATTTTACTTTCTTATCATATTCTCAGCATTAAGCATTCTTTACCTTTATGTTTTAACTATTACTTATTAACACATTTTTGAGCATTGAAAGATGTGTCTTGTCTTCTACAATCGCAATCGTCATCGCGCGTGACGCCGATAAACGTTTTGTTAGTTTCTCTTTGTATTCGTTATCATTATGGAAAATATGTTATATCGTAGATATGTCTTTACGATACTATTTGGCGTATTGATAGTTAAGACATTGTGCATGTGTATGCCGTATGTATGCTTAGTAGCTCTTTTTCTTGTTTGTAGGTGCTGAACATACTCGTAGGATGTGCAACACGGCGCAGCGCGTACGTACGCGGTGCAAGTACGTACGCTCCGTTTCAACATTAAGTCCTTACACAAATAGTAATAATTAAACTAACAAAATAAACTCTATAAAACTTTAATATCCTACTAAAGGAGAAAAAAATCAAACTTCCTTTGCATTCTCATTGCTAACTCAACTGATAGATTTAAATGATCAGAAAAACAATTAAAACTAAATCAATACTTTTTTTTCATTTCATGACTATGTATGAATTGTACCAATTTCTTTTCTTTAAGAGCGTGTTGCATCCTACAAAGGTAATCAGCAAAATTATTTGTTAAAAATAATAACACAAATATTCATCAAACCTTCTCGCGAATAAAATTATTGAATAAAGCGCAACGGTAAAATAATTAAGAAAGTCGTGTTGTTCTTGGGTGGCGATGTAGCGAGCGGCCGCTCGAGCGGCGGCGCATCGAATTGTTCGAACTCGGGATAGTTTTAGAGATATGAACAGCTTACGTGATTAGATGGACTCACCGCCTAGTAGATCACCGGGAAGGTATGACTGAAGGTTCGACGGCGTGCCGCGCGACTGCTCCGCAGAGTCGAGCGGCGCGGCGGGCCAGAGGTTGCCCGACTGGGTGTTGGACCAGCCCGTGCCCCACATGTCGCTGTGCGACTGCGGTGGCGGCTGGGGTTGCTGCTGGGGCTGCTGCTGCGGCTGCTTACTGGAGCCACGCCAGACGCCGCCGGAGCCGCCCTGATTGCTGGCGACCTGTTGGAGCAGCGAGTTGGCCTCCCAGTCGGTGGGGTTCTCAGCCAGGATGGTGGTGTTGCCTAGGACACAGTTGTTGAGCGCAGACTGAGCCTGCAACACGCGCACACCCGCTTAGTAAACCATCTATCCGGCCCCACGGCCTTGAGCGCATCACGCGCAACGCACCTTAGCGGCCTCCTCGTTCGTCTGGTACTTGGCCAGCGCGAAACCTTGATGGAGGTGCAACTGGAAGGTTCCGAGAGGGCCGTGCTGCATGCAAAGCGTCCTCAAAGTCGACCCATCAATCTGCGGATGCGAAATACTCTGTGTTAAAATTCATCTGCAATTGCAAAAGTCTGCTCAGGGCGAAGTTACCTGTGCAGTGAGATTACGAAGTAGCAGCCACTGGGAATTGCTCCAGCTGGCCGAGCGCTGCGAAGTGCCCCAGCCGGCGGAGGAAGAGCCAATGTTGCTAGTCCAACCATTGACGGAGGCATTGCCTCCTTTAGCGGCAAGGCCGGGCGGCGGTGGTGGACCGGACTTCGGTACGCCCCACAGACCAGTATTGGCGACGGTAGTGGGGGTTAAGTCGCCCAGAACGCCCTTCGCTGCGGGCACCTTGTTCTGAGCGCTGTAACGAGAGCAAGCAGCCAATCACATCAGTACGCGAGCGAGACGTGCTTTACCGCACTCACCTCGTAAACACGCTCGATGGGGAGGACGTGTAGCTCCATGTGGACGAGCTGAGGCTGAAAGTCGATGGCTGAATGGCGTTGTCATCGGCCGGTGGGCTTTTGCTCGGTACGTTGAACAGTTCGTCCTTTAGGACGGGCAAGAGTGGTGAGCGTACCACCGATCCGGGTGTAATACTTGGGTCATCTTCGATCGATTTCTGATTACCCTGCTTGCACAAACAAATGTAGAGTCAATGCCACGCCAAGTGGAGAATCACGACGAAATACCTTCCATGGTTTTCCGGGTTCAAATTCAGGTACTAAATCGGTTGGCCATTGAGCGTCCTTGATGTCGCTATTTTCGCCTGGCGTGCTGTCGGGCCAGCCCGAGTCGCCGCGACCGCGGCCGCTCGACCACGGTCCGTTGGACTGCGACAAACCGAGAGGGTTGAGATTAGGCGAGCTGTGTGAGGGCACGAGCGGTTTCCTCGCCGAGCCTGGTGCCAGGCTGAAGTCGCCGCCCTCATCCTTGTCAATGTTCGGCAGCTTCCACTGCGTTAGACGCGATTGCTGCTGAGTCTGCAATGGCAAGCAACCCAGAATTGACTAAACACGATCTCGCCAAAAATCGTTATATGTGCGCAAACGAGGCGAACTCATTTACAAATTATAATCAATTTTTTGATTCATTAATTGGATCCATTTTCTAATCATGCGAAGTGACAGCGATGACATGTGATGACATAATTTTACACACCTGAGTTGTATCTTTGATGCTAAGATCGTTGAAATTGGTCTGGAGAGTGATTGCATCGGGCATTACGT
>JAAAKC020000006.1:833509-864001 GCA_010014765.2 Aenictocupidus jacobsonorum | reverse complement strand
TTTACACACCTGAGTTGTATCTTTGATGCTAAGATCGTTGAAATTGGTCTGGAGAGTGATTGCATCGGGCATTACGTTCTGCTTGAAAAGGTCGCTATCACCGCGCATCGGCTGTTGCTGGTGCTTGACGTAGTTGGCCTGCTGAGACGCAATCTGGTTCTGCAGATTGGTGATCTGTTGCTTCGTCTTTGTAATGTATACCGAAAGGTTCTGAACCATTGTCGAGCACTTGCTGCCAATACCCTGACTCTGAGCGACACTGTGCTGGTTGGAGAACTGCTGTAGTTGCTTGATTTGTTGCAGCAACTGATTGAGCAGCACCAATGTTTGTGGTGCGAGCGGTTGGTTCAAAATCTGAACAACGATAATCAACAATGAGTTCCGAACTAAGAGGAGCATTGAAATTGACGCCCAAGATGCTACTCACCTGTTGGTTGAGATATCCTGCCTGCACAGCCATCTGAATCTGCTGCACTAGGACACGTAGCTGCGCGGTGGATGGATTGGCTTGCATGGGCACTGCGCGCCCACCCCCACTGCCAGTACTGCAAGTGCCGAAGCCTTGTGACCCGCCGCCCACCTGCGACAGCATCTTCTGTACCACGGCCGGCGACATATTGTTGAACAGCGAGTTGTTGGTGCCTGATGAGCTGCCCATGTTGTTCAGCAGGTTCTGCGTGCCGCTAGCCGCGGAGAAGTTCATCGCGCCCGAGGGGCCGGCCTGGAAGCCGCCGCGCTGCCCGGTGAACTGCTGATGATCGTAGTGATCGTCGTGACGGCGCGCCCAGTCCATGCGCGAACTGCTCAGCAGCTCCACCGCCTCGTCCATGGAGATGTCGCGCGAGCGCAGCACGTTCTCTGCCTCCTCCTTCTTGTAGCCGAGGTCAATCAGCATGCGCAGCTTCGAGTTCCAGATAACGTCCTTGCTGATCGGCTGCTTAGGGCCCTGCTTGTGGCTCCAGTCCATCTCGTTTTCGCCCCAGAGTGCACCGCCCCCACCCATCGCTTTCTGCTTGGACCATGGGCCGACGCTCTCCTCGCCCCAGCCACCGCCAGCGGGACCTGGCTCCTCGCCCCAGGACGCGCCGTTGTTGCGCCATACGCTGCCGCCATCGCCAGCCATCGGCGGCTTCATACCTGGACGCACGTTGGGCGCCATCCCCGGCGGGCCGTTGACTGCGCCGCGTTGCATTGCACCTGCTCCACCACCCCCTGTGGGCAGATCTTTCCAGTGAGAACCTACATGTGTTTAGGGAAAAGAACAAAATGCGAAAAGCAGGATTCAGTGTTCTGTGTCTCAAGAAAATTCGTGTACCTATCGCTAGTGTTAAAAGGAATAACAGCACTCAACTACGAACTAAAATTAGAATGACCAATGTATGTTCTATTGTTAGGTGTCGTGTGTGCAATCGTGGGCATTACTCATGAAGCCGAAATGCGATCCTCGCATAAGCATGCCCTCGCCACCGGACTGCGACATTTCACACGTTAGTAATGCGATGCATCACTAAACAATAGCACGTTGGACGCAGCGGTTCGCGCGAACCAACGCCCTAGTTGCTCAAATGCCTCGGACGCGACAGATTAGAAACTAAGAAGTGAGTTCACCGCTTTTTGCACGCGCAGATTTGAACACTCACCTTGCTGAGGGTTACCCCAGAGTGAGGTTCCATCGTCATAGTTGGGCATATTGCGCCGCTGTGGCGGTGGGGACGGTTCCTCCCACCCAGCCCCGCCGTTGCCCCCGGGCCCGACGGGCATCTTACCCTGATGATGCATGTGATGTGCAGGCGGCGGCGGGCCCTGGTGGCCCTGCGGCCAGAAGGTCTCGGCGCCAGAACCGTTCAGGCGGCCAGTGATTCCGCGCAAGTCGCCGCGCATATCGCCAATGGGCAGACGGATCTGCTGCGGGTCGACAAGACGCATTTGATCGTTGCTGCCAGCGCGCATCTCCCGCGGATCCGGCCGAATGTCGCGGTGGTCCATGGGTGGCGCGCGCGGATCAGAAGCGCGCAGATCGCCCCAGCCGGAGCCGCCGCTGGCTGACGCGTTCCACTCGTTCTCCTTCTTGGCGCCGCCCCAAAGATGCGGTGCGTTACCGCCGCCAGCGTTGTTTGTTCCTGCGTTGCCGCCCCATTGTTGAGGCGGAGCAGTGCCAGAGCCTTTAGAGACAACACAGCACATTAACACACACTCAAATTGCACAGAATGCGCGACTGCAGTGGCGCCTGCCGCACAGAACGAGTTGTATGTCGAGATTTTCAGCCGCGAGCGATTAAAGACGCATCTCGGTATGAATGGACGACAAGTTGTTTTTCTTCCTATTACTGTACGCGAAAGCTATGTCGTTGCCAACACGAAATGGGTTAGGAAGGGCAATCCGGCGGTAGTAGCAAAGAGGCACGGGAAACAATTACCGGTCCAAACACTGTTGCTCTCTGAGACATCGTCGTCTTCGCCCCACGTACCGCCGATGTTGGTAGAAGGCGTATGTCCCCACGGCGTCTTCTGCTGGGGTTGCGGTGGCGGTTGCCCACCGTTGCGCAGATTAGCCTCCCAGAGGTCGGTGCCGTTGTTTACGGTGGGTTTCCATGGCGGCCCACCGCTGGCAGCGCCGTCCATCTTGATGGCCGGCTCGGGATACTCCGGAATGTCCCAGTTCGTGTCCTGATTGACGTACTGCTGCAATATATGCGGCACGTGAGACCGTGCGCCCGCCATCAGAGTTCGTCGAGACTTACTCCACCCCAACCGTCCTGACTGAAGATAGCCTCGCGCATATTTGACAATTGTTCGAGTTGCTGCTTTGTCGAATTGCCAGACGACTGGCCCTGAGTTGCGTTGCTCTGATTCGAAGTGTTCGCGTTCGATGTGGCTGGATTGTTGACGACGACGCCCACGACGCCACCGCCCACTTGGCCCGGCTGCTGCTGGGCCTTCGAGTTCGGACCCCAGCCGCTTCCGCCTTGAGATCCGCTCGGCGGCGGGCCGTTCGTTGGTAAGTTTGAATTGGCTTTGTTGGCTGCAAAAGAACGCCATCAGACGGTGCAATCAATAAGCCCTGCTAAACGTAATGCATGCGTGGAATTGCTTATTGTAAGTGCGAATCAGAATCGGTGTTGCCGTAGTGGCGCATAGTGTGAACAGAAAATAACGCAGCAGTAGTTACCGTCTTGGTTAGTATTGCCAGGACCAGAGTTAGGGGGCCGATTAGAATTATTATTCCACTGCTGAGTCCCCGCATTGTTTTGGTTGGCAGGATTGGCAGTGCCCCAACCACTAGAGGTATTCGCTGGAACAACAAACACACGTCGTGAGGCTTGGTGGCGGCCGGGGACACGCGCGCAGTCAGTGCTTACCATTATTGTTACTGGCCTGTTGGGAAGGCGGCGTGCCCCAACCGGACGTGCCGGTGTTGAGGGAACTCTCGCCGCCGCCGAGCAGCCGCATGGCGGGCAAACGCGCGCCGCCGCGCTCCAGCGAGCGGGTCCACTTGCTCAGAGCGACCAGCCGCTCGAAGGAGGGCTGGCCCCCGCTGCTGTTCATAATTGCGGTTGCTGCTGTCGCCGTCGTATCATCGTCGTGATCTAGGTACTGTGTAGTAGTCAGTCCGGGGAGTATTTTATCAGCCTTTTGGTTGCCGGGAATGTCTTGTCCGAGAAGGAGTAAAGCACCAGACTTACATGCTAACTTATCGCTATTATTGTGGGCTACGTTACGTTGTATTTTTGGTACGGTAACAGAGTTCAGAAGACAATTATCGGTCACAGATTGCATCCTGCGGGCGCAAACAACAAACGTCGTGAGTGCAATGGGAAGGGCGGCCGCCGATCAGCACGCTTACCTAAGATTAGAGTTGCCGGCAGGGCAACTTGAGCCAGGTATCACAGTTGGCGCGTTCGCGTCCTGAACGCGATGGGACACTTGAGGGGGTTCGGCTCCAACCACCCTTGATGCCCGAGCGACTTGTACTGGGGGTGCGCTGCCCCTCATGGCTGACACTTGAGGCACTTGGTAGGTAGGAAATGTGTAGTTCGGCTCGGAGGGGACGGGGGCGCGCATCTTACTAGTGCTCCATGTCAGTCTAGCCAGCCAGAGATCTGCAAGCACACGCGACGTGCGCCGCGATTAGTATTAATCATCGATCTATTTTAGCGCTGCACGCCTGCCCCCGCGTTCACATACGTATCGATTCGGACAGCCGAAATAATCGCGGCAAAAAAAATGAACAGCACTCAAGCGGCCGCACGTATCGACTGGCCGCTCGCGACACGTCCGCGACTCGCGGCTCGAACGACTCGAGCCACGGCGGTGGAGGGGGCGTAGACGCGGCGCGCTCGCGCACAGCGCACAGAGCAAACATTGCGTCGCAAAAAGATTGCCCGGGGGGACGCGGCGCAGCGCGCTGTGCTTCGCGCGGCCCACACGGCGGCGCGCACATAAATAGCCGCCGTATGTACGCGCCCCGTCCGCGCGAAGATCGCCCATACTCCATGCATGAATAGAAATTGCGCGACCCAGCGCGGCGCACGCATAACTCGAAATTCGAGCCGCCGTGGCGCGCGCGCTCACAACATGTACTTACAAATATAGAGGCTCAGACCTCATTCAATCGCCGCTCAGCAGCTGCGACACGCATTCGGGGGAAATAGCCGCCATCCGACATTCGCGAAACGCACAGTTCGTCACACTGATCCTCAGGTCTAAGGTCCGCGAAATGCGGCACACCAGAAGCACCACGTCGAGGACCGCTGAGGACCGCTGCGGACCGCCGCGGCCCACCGCACAGCAAGCGCTACTCCTCGCACACGCGTCGGGCTCTAGGCGTTGTGTCACACGAGATCGCCCCGCTCGCTCCCGACTAAATCCCGTTTATATTACAAGTAGTTGGAAAAAAATACTAAATATCACAATGAATTGTTAATACCGAAAATGGCGGCGTTGTTAATTGCTGTGGTTATGTTATGATTACACGACCCGTACACATTTGGCGTTTTTGCATCATTCAATTTTGTTCTAAGCACGACGGCGTCGAGTTGTGGAGAGTTCACTGCCGGATTTGTGTATTGATCCGTCCGTACGTGGCAGACGCGGCAAGAGGCGCGAGAGGCAGAGGCAAGGCGAAAGGAAAGCCCGGACCGGACTGGCCCGTTGTGTTCGGCTCGCGGTCGAGGCGTGCTCGAGCGGGCTCGGGCGCGCTCGTGGCGCGTCGCTGCGGCGTATCCCGCGCGCTCCGAAAGCGAGTGCGGCGAGTACGCCGGCGAAGGCGGGTGAGAGGGGGAGCGAGGAGCGGAGCGCGCACCGAGCGCTCGCCTGCACAGCTCTTGCGCGCGCGGTAAGCGATTTTGGTACGCGCGCGCTCGCTGTACCTGCGCTTCGTAATCACCTAGTAAATATGCGAGCGACGCGCTTCGCTCGGCCATCTTTTCAACAATCCTTCGTCGCATATCTGGTGGTATGGCGTGGCGGATAATGCGCCGCTCACAATCAGTCGGAATTCCAGCGTTCCTCGCCGACGCAGTCCTTGCCAGTGAGAGCCGGGGGGCCTTGCGCACGAAGCCCCCTCCACCCGCATTCCACGGGCGTTTCGCGAGCGGGCAGGCGACGCCTGCGGGTTGCTGCCGCGGCTTGCCATGATCGAGCGTCGTGAAACGGTGCGATTGCTTTGCGTGTCAAGTACAAGCAGCAAACAGGGGCGCGCACAGGCTCGCTCGCGCGAAGCGGCACGCAACAACAAAGCCGCGAAGTGACCTACCGATCGGCAACATTCGCCCACCCCTGGTGGCTGCGTGCGTGCGTGCGTGCGTGCGCACCGTGCAGCGCTAATCGCTAGAGAGGCGGTTATGCTTTCGGGTTGTGACCCAATTTCGCCGCCACTTTCCGGGACGCCGGTTAAGGTCAGGTCACGTCGGAATTGGGGCGTCCCTTAGCAACCCCAGGCCGTGCGCTGTATGCGCGCGCCTAGAGAGAGCAAGAGAGGGAGAGAGAGATCGAGAGAGAGAACGAGAGAGAGCGCGCGGCGAGAACAAAGGCCGACAAGCACTCGATCCGCACCGCAGGCCGGCTTTCTTCCTTCGCGGGCAGCGCAAGCCGCGCGCTGCTTCGACTCTGTCTGAGGACCGAGTTGATTGAAGAAGGCACGAAATGCTGCTTACATAAGCTGGATGCGCTGGAGCATTCATTCAGCTCGTGCGCGAAGAGGGGCCCGCGGAGCGCAGCCAATGGCAAGAACGGTGTCGCCGCGCGGCCTCGCGCAGCGCGCGAACGCCCGTTGCATTAGGCGTTAAGTTTATTCACCTTTTTCCGAACGGCGCGCCGCGCACAATGCCCAAGCGCACACGCTGCCAGCAGCAGCGGCTCGCCGCTCGCTTACGCGCGTCGACAGGTAGGCGGCGGCGCAGCACGCGCGACAATCTGCGTCTTCGGCGGCGTTGTCATCGGTCCGCCGCCGATCGTGATCTGACGAGGAACGCGCTCGTAATTAGCGCATCCGGCAAATGACTGCGCGCTCGTGTGCATGCGCCGCCACTTCCATTGCCGGCACGTCGAAATTGGTTGCGCGCGCGACGTAATGAGGATGCACGTCGGGCGCGCGTACACGACACACTAGGAAGTCGCGATAATGGAGGAAACGCGCACACGTGCCCCGCGATGCGAATCGCTGCGAGGGGTGCGCGAAGCAAAGGTGCGCCTGTCGCGCGCGCGCTCTACGCAGATAAAGCGCGTATCAAATGCGCGCCATACGGCGAATGTAAACATTGCAAACTTTCCAAACTCGACGCGCGTACCATGCGTCCTGCGCTAGGCCCGCGTTGTTCCAACACTTTCTTCCGAGAAGCATCAATTTGCCATGGCTGATAACAGCAATCGCTGGTTTGCGGTGTCCCGAGGGCCGGTCCTATTTGCCGGTAGTGCTGTTTGCTTTTCGGTACGCGTGCTGCATGTTATCAAAACTCGTTGCCGGAGAGATGGGCGCATAGCTTGGCAGCAGTGCCGGCGCTCGCGCCCTGCATGGCCCGCGGCGAACGACATGCGCGACAAGAGCGCCGAAAGCGCCGAGAAACCGAGCGCACCACTCTGAACGGATTGCGAAGCATCAAGGTCAAATATTTGCGAAGTACGCGCCCGGTAGCGTGGCCCGTGTTCTCCCTACCGGCCGGCAATGTCGCCTCATCGGCGCACGCCCAGCGCAGATTAACCCAGTTCTCGCAGGCCAAGATGAGGTGTGCGTGCCGCGCTATCGCGCGCTGATCTTGCCGAGCGGCGGACTTGGCCACACGGAGCACGGGACGCCGTGCGTGCAGGCGGTGAGAGCACAGCATGCATGAGACACCGCGCGCACTGCCATTGTCGCCACGATCTGGAAGTTAGTCGCTCTGGCAGGTCGATTTACGTTCCGTTAACAAATCAACAAAAACAACACATCAGAGCAGGCAGCCAGGCAATCGTCAGGAGGGATGCTTTAGTGATCTAGGCATGCATGAAACGAATGAACGAGGGCAGACTAGAAAAGAATGACATGGCGACAATTCCAATGGCGCAGGCCCCACGATACTCGCTCGTCGAGCGGCCGCGGCCGACCCAAAAACGGATCGCGAACTAAAAATAACCGCGCCGCCCGCAATTATGAACTCGATGTAATGTGCGTAGCAAAAGGGGGCGAATCGAATTGTTTCTGCTTCGCCACCGAGGGCCCAGCATCGATTATTCGAACGCCAAGCACGGGCGTCTCGCCACGGCGACGCGTGCGGGGCGCGCGGGCCTGGACGCGTCCGTCTGGCGTCTTGCCGCAGCGCAAACCTAATCCTGGCCCACGCCACCGTGCACTCCCCGAGAAGCGGAGCCAGCTCTCTGTTGCGGCCACCGGGCGGGCAGCGGCGGCAGCAGCTGTGCGCGACATGCATGATTTGGAAATGCGCAAATATTTACGTTCCGGAGTCGGGTTGGGTCGATTGCCCCCCGCGGGCTCGTCGCAGCCGGCGTCCGACTCGTGAGCTAGCCAATTTGCAAATTACCTGATTTCTCCGGCAGCGGGTCACCAGGCAGCACTCAAAGCACAACAAACACCGTCGACCACATCGAAGACGCCATCTTAATGCTATTACACAATATTGGGCTTTGGCTCGTTGCGGCGCACGGCGAAGCTCCGGCACGCCGGCTCTCGCTCGAGCCGTACGAATACCACCACCCCAACCACCACAATGCACTCACCTATTTTTCGTAAGTCTTTTAAATAAAATTCGCACAAATATCACTCAAAATCACACGATAATATCATCAACTTCGCGTCAAATATCCAAATCGACGTACTCCGCCATTTTGAGATGTTTGATGAAGTGGGAGTGCGAGGCGCCGCCACGGCGAGGCTCCACTGCCGCGAGCGTTCGGCACGCTTCGCCGCAAACCGATCCAGCACGAATCGACAGCGCGTTGGTACTGTCGCACTCGCCCGCGCCGCACAGAACCAGCCCACAATCGCAGCCGCTCGCGCATTTCGCGGAGCGGCTTCACTATGGAAGGTCGAATATTGTGTTATTTCCTTCAGGCAATATATGCGAGAGCAGCTACTTAAAGCAGTGATTTATACTGGAAACTAGATAGGATGCAAAAGGAACAGCCATGGGTGGTGATAGGATTGCAGGCATTCGAATTCATTCTTCAGTTAACGCTGAATGCAATATATTCAGTCATCTATCGAAATACGCAGGCATCTAGAAAATTAGAAAACGTCTCTCCAACATAGCTGGAAATTGATGTCTACCATGAGTAGCACCCGCCGAGCTCGTCGGCGAGCCTCATAGAACTGCGTCCTATCCATGTCATCCCATGTACATTTTTATTTCAGTGTTTTTAGGGGAAGTGTGAGATTTAAGGCGCGCGCGATCCGAGAAGACGAAAGTGAGCGCGAGGGGAGTCAAAGTATGCGCACGCGCCTAGTTCGCCGGCACCGCCTCCTTGGTGTTCACGGTGGCGTCCGGCATTTGTGTGTCGACGCACTTCCATAGGCCGTACGTCTTACCGACGGTGGTCTGCCAGAGTCGCAACGTGCCGTCCTCGGAGCCGGAGGCGTATAGCTCGCCGTCGGGCGAGAAGCGCACGCAGTGTATCGGCCCGAAGTGCCCCTTGAACGACTCGATCTCGACGCCGGTGGCGTAGTCGTACTTGTACACCTTGAGGTCGTCGCCGCCGGCCACGAAAATGCTCTTGTCGGGGTGCAGCGACGCTGAGTTGACGGTGGACGGCACCGCGTACTCGCGGATCAGCGAGAGCGTGTTCGCCTCCAGGAAGCTCACACCCTTGTGGTGCGAGACTGTGATCACAGCGCCGTCGCGCGACACCTCGATGCTGGACGGATTCGAGGCGAACTCCATCTTCTGGATCTCGCCGCCGGAGGCGCGGTCCCAGACGCGCACGGTCTTGTCATCGGCGCAGGAGAGCAAGCATTTGTCGTTGCGGAAGAAGATCACGTTCTTGATGCCGCCGGCGTGGCCTGGATACAGCTCAGGCACTAAAAGTGGAACAGTTAGTCCTGGGTCCGAGCATCATAGATAATTACCTGACGGTGGCTGGTGAAGGTCAAATATGCGGATGAGCTTCTCATTGCTGCCTGTGACAAGCAGGCCAGTGTCCTGCGAGAAGTCAACAGACTTGACAATGTGGTTGTGCTGGAAGGAGTGCAGCTCCTCGCCGCTGACAGCGTCCCAAACTTTGCCGGTGAAGTCCGCCGCTCCGCTGGCGGCGCGCGTTGCATTGCCGTTGAGCGCGACGCCCCACACGGCGCCCTTGTGCCCCTCGAACGTACCAATCCAATCACCAGTGTCGCCTTGGCGCAGCATTGGCTTGCCATCTGTAGCGCGTGACGTTGTTAGCACACGGCCTTGCACCGAATGCGGGCCAAGGCGCGCGACTCACCTTTGCACGCCGAGATCAAGAAGTAGCCGCTGTCCGTCACGGCGCTGAAGTCCAGGTGCACGACTGGACGCGTGTGGCCGCTGCACGTGAGTGGCGTCTGGCGCAGGCTGGCCATCTCCTTCAGCGGGGCTGCCGAGCGGATGGATGCAAATTACAAGTTATGTACGAATCCGGGAAAGCTGGCACGTATGAGGACAGCTCGCGGCGCGTGGTGGTCGTGATGGATGACGTTTGGACCGGACCTACACAACGTTCACGCCGCGGCGCGGGTCTCGGGTGGAATTAATGCACTGCTGACCGGTGCAGGACGATCGCCCGCGACGAAAGTCACGTATGACAGCAGAGGCGAAACGGGAGAACGCCAAAGGGGGCACGGCGCGGCGGCTCGCAGGCAGCGGCGCGACCGCCGGATCTGCGACGCGAAGGTTAGCGCCGCGGCACGACTTCGGCGAGCCACCTCCAGCCGCTGCCGAGCTTCGCTATATTGTCGTCGTTACACACATGCGCCCAGATGCGTTCAGACAATGCAGTAACAAAGGACAGCAGAAAGGAACAATATGTGCGGCGGAGATGCGCACGCGCGACACGCTCGCTCTGTGCAATTGCCTCGACTGATGGGCCGACGTGTCGCGCAGCCCAAATCGGATAAACGCGCAGCTGTGGAAACGCAACGCTTTCGTATTGTCACTAGCGTCGCAACAAAGCAAAACTGGAACAGCAATAACTTGCATGGCCTTTCCGATAGATGTCTGCAATATCAACAACCACGTTAAACAATTGACAAACGCCGAAAAGTTCTTAGCACCGCCAAAAGCATGAGTAAAAAGCGCATGCAAGTGCCTTTTTTTTCAAGTTGAGTCACTCGCAACGTACCTTTCATTACGATAGCAACGTGTTTCATTCGTCCAATGTTTCTCGAATTTGGCGCTGTCATCGCTCGCGTTAATCCTTTCGAAAGCACTTGCCGTACTCACTGTACTAGTAGTAAGGCGCGGACAGTTTTCGACGGGTCTCCATATCCCCGCAGTCCCCGCATCGACCGCTCCGCCATTTTTAATACTTTCGAAACCCTCGTACATTTGCCATTTCCTGGTGGCTCGTGTCGCACTAGCGTGGGTCCCCGCCGCAATTGTATGTGAGCAGAATGCCAGTGAGGGTGGATATCACACCGCCACCGCCAGCCAACTCGAAGCAACCAGGCATCACCAAGTCGCTGCTCTATAATGGATCGAAGTTCCAGGGTTCGCAGAAGTCCAAAGGAAACTCCTACGACGTCGAAGTAGTGCTACAGGTATCATAGAAGATTCATCTAGCTAGCTCTGTCTAGTCGCAAGTACTCCATAGTTTTGCATCACGAGATGCGTGCAGTGATTCAGCCGATATAGATAGTTACTTGTTGCCTCGCCAATTTCAACGCATATGCAGCCAGATTGGCAATGTAGTGGTGCGTTGCTTACGCAAGGAAATTGGCATGTGAAAGTGTTTTGTTCCTGGTTGCATTAAGTTGCCCTTATTGGTGGTTGTAACAAATAATTGCAAGTAATTTTCCATATGTCACTCACGCCTACGCCACGCCCCCCTTTTAGATTTATTCTGTGAGTTGGCATTCTCCCAACGATTCCTCCAGTTTCTAGCACCGCGAACTTCGAAATTCGCACAATAAGTGCTTCCGCTGGTGATGTTGGTGTTTTCTATATCTGACCGGTTGGCAAATTTCAGCACGTTGACGAGGAAAATTCGTACCTGTGCGGCTATTTGCAAATCAATGGACTGACCGACGAGTTCCCCACGTTGACGACGTTCTTCGATGGGGAGATCATCAGCCAAAAGTACCCCTTCCTGACGCGCAAGTGGGACGCCGACGAAGACGTCGACAAGAAACACTGGGTATGATTGCCTACACACCACATGCTTGACGCGGCTTCGCCCCTAACAAAGACGCGCGGCAACTCATGCATGTCCACAGAGCAAGTTCACCTCCTTTTGCCAATACTCGAAGACTTTCAACTCGGACACGTTCGACTACAAGGGGCTCGCGAACACCGACTACGTGTTCATGCGATGGAAGGAGCACTTTCTGGTGCCCGACCACACCATCAAGGACATCAGCGGTGCGTCGTTCGCCGGATTTTATTACATTTGCTTCCAAAAATCGAAGGCGAACATTGAGGGCTACTACTACCACCGGAGTTCCGAATGGTAACGAACTCAGCGAATCAAGCAGCCTACGTTCTAGCTTGGTGCGCGTTGTGTGCCGCACCCTGACACTTTGCATTTGTTGCGCCTAGGTACCAGTCTTTGAACCTGACGCATGTACCTGAGCACAGTATACAGATCTACGAGTTCAGGTGAATCGCCAACGGCCAAACTCGTCACCGCAGCAGACACCAGGCATAGACATTTACAAGCTAAACAACACTACAATACAACTGAAGCACATCAAGCAACTACAGATTACCCTACATTACTTGGACGTGAGCGACGGCGACAAGGGAAGCGAGAAGGGATAACGCAAAGGCAGTATCGGTTCGTAGCCTAATCTTAGGACTCTTGATTTTTTGCGCGCGGTTGACTTGGAACGGGAACAAAGTACTGTTGCGTTAATTGTTACGAGCAGGCGCGACCAATGTGTGGGGAGGGAATCGTCCCTTTTTCTATATATTAATTACATAAATGTGCTAGTCATATGAGCGCGTCCGATGTCGACGGAGGTGTCCGTTTTCTTTTTCGACTTATGCATGCTGCGTAGCGATATTGTAATTTGTAAGGTAACGCGCACACTCGACGGTGTGAGATGTATTTTTACCATGATGAATTTACACGATTGGCAGGGCAGATTGATATTTTGTGAATTAGGCGGGGAAGGGCAGCGCAACACCGAATGGAGCTAGTTTTAGGGTAAACAAAGCATACTTGAAACTGGTTCTTTGTGTCAAGCATAAATGTTACAGCCACTACAAATGATGATGATACTCTAGCCATTTAACGATACCGCACGAAACAAGCAAATCATTATGTGTATTTTATGTGTACCTATTGTGCACGAACAAAAACGGCGCAACCACACAAACTCTGTCGTGTAGTAGGCCCCACTATCATACACTTGCGAAGATGCTGAAATCAATATTGAATTTGGGGAGAAAGATGCAAAACATTGCGATTTTACAGCTGCAGTGTTTAGTCGGCGTTTCTCAGGTGTATGGTATGGTACACAAGGTTCAGACGGAGCGATAAACGCGAATCATGACTTTGTATTAACAGAAATATGTTCTTTATACCTAGGCTTTATTTTCCACTAGAAATCGATTTATATTGTTGTTTACTTTGATCTTTTTGGAATAATTCTATCTGTTAACTTCTGATTAAATATATTTTTGAAATGTTCAAGCTTGCCTTGTTGAACAAGTTGGGCTAGAAATTGCTCGTTGTCTGGTTTACGATCCTGCCACAATGAAAGATCGATTAGGAAGCGCACTTTTAAGTCAGACGCGATACAAATTCGAAATCATCAGTAGTAATCAACAATGTTACATACGAGTTGGTTTCAGCACGACGTTGGCTACTTCATGATGTAATCCATGCAATTAGAAAAATTGCAAGATTGCAAACCCGAAGACGAATGACCGAAACTTAACATTTCGTCGTGGTGTGCCAACGAAAAATCGCATCGTAGAAAGTCATTTTCATTTGCTACCTGTTAGGAACGTGGTTGCAGGCTTGGTCGACGAGGATCTCAGAGTCTCACGTCGTTGTTTCTGACGATGCATATTGCGAGCGGAGGTGGACCTCGTCGGTTACTGTTTCCTCGTCACTGTGTGGTCGTTTTGCTTGCTCCAAGCGGCAAAAGTTGCCGCTTCCGGCAAGTCTAAACTTGCACAACCCCAGGCAAACGCTCCAGACAAGTGACGAAAGCAGGAACGTAACGGCCACAATCTCTCCCACTCCCATTCCTAAGCTCCAACACTACCACTTATGATAGAATTCCCCTAAAATACATTTACAAGATACAAGATTTCTCAGGGGATAGGTATTTTTAGTTTAAGGTTCAACATTATGCCATCGTTCAACCAGTAGCATCTCAGGTGGATTTCGCTCTATGAATGTGAAGAAAACCACTTTCATCCACTAACAACGCCCACGGCAAAATTGAATAAGGAATTAACTACTAATAAACCTAAAAGCTTAAAATTTTACTAACCCCGAACGCGCGAAATTTGAAGTCTTTCTCACTGATCCACCAGAACACGGAAAATTAAGCGTCTGCTTTAAATGTAGTCAAAATTAAACCGAATGTAAGTAATCCAATGACATACATCGATCACAACGCAAGCATCGTGAACTATTCAGGAAGAACTTGGAAAACGAAGCGTGTGCTCAGACTGGGTGGAAATAGAGACGTGCTGTTCGTTAACTAAAAGAATTTTGTAATCTTGGTATACATAATAATGCAACGCACTCGCGCATGCACGCATTTCACATTCGCGACCATCTGCACAGCACTCACACTATACAACAATATATAAACATAAATAATTTCGAGTAAATAATCACTAATTAACAAATAAAGTCGGAAAGGATTTGTAAATTAAGATGCCGCTGTTTCGTGTCCTTGCTCATCGTCTTTTCGTTGTCCCGTGAACGTGTGTCCTGCTCCTCGCTCATCCCAAAGAACATTTCTGAACACACACACACGTGTATTGACACTACATTATGTTTGTCATAGTTAATTAATTGATTCTCGCATTTAGCTTTACATTACAATATTAAAATAATCAATTAATATAATAATAGTTGTCTTGATTCGTCGTCTCCTTCTTTTTATATAAAAATATCATCATTAATCACTGAGATTGCTTATTCATTCTTTTAAGTTCCATTTGTTTGTAGTTTTGTCGGTCTTTTGTTGCAATGTGGGAGGTCAGCGTTTTCTGATTGTTGCATGATTTGGTTCAATGGGTGTGGGAAGCGTTCGTGGACGTGGTACAAATGGGCAACTGCGCTTGCGACCGTTGCTCGTGCGCTCGCTACGTTCACGCGCTGTGGAAATCTCGGATGATTTGCAATACGTTGCAATACCGGAACGGACGGTTCGAACTGCCAGATATGATCGTTTGTCTTACGTCGCCCTCCGCCATGCGTCTTCTATACGTAATCGTGTGAGGTACTTTAGAGCGTTAACGTGTCGTCACCGTCACGCCGACGGTATCATGTGACGCTGCAGCTGTTGCGCGGCACGCAGCTGCGCGGGTCCGCCGGCGACGTCAGCGTGCTGATCACCTTGTTCTTCTTGCTATGCGCCTTGCGTTGGCTGTGCGTGTACCACAGGCGCGTGCACATCGCATACGACTTGAGGTGTGACTTCACCGACGTCGGCAGCGGCAGCTTCTCGATGCTATAGACCGTCGTGTGTGCGACTATCGCTCGACAGCACAGCTCGCGAAGTGGCAGTACTGCAACAAACCAAATGCGGTTGGTCAAGCTTACAGATGCTCAATAAATACTGCACATATTTTAGGATGCATTGTATTCTCTGGTGAAGTTCATGCAATACTATACAACTTTCTCACAGCAAAAAAATGTTTATGAGTAGGACATTAAGTTGACACCAATTGCCACATAATTCGAAAGCATGCAGAAGAATACATTTTAAAATCGTAACCAATTGTCAAGGAAGCAAATAGAAAGTTATCTGCAAAAGATCATACTTCCAGCTGACTCAAGATGTGGTGCCAAATTGTTCATCTTGAAATTCTCTGCAATTTAATGCCACTCATGACTACATTAACCAATGCATTTGGGAATAAGCTATGAGACATACAGCAGTGCTTGCAGTTGCTACACGGTTCTACACTTTCATTAAAAGCTTTAGTCACCAGTGAATCAATTACCTTTGTTATATCGCCATAATCGTTCCATTCCATTCCTCTGCAATGCCATCCTCGACAACTCCGAAAAACTTTCCGTAATGTTATAGTTACACAGCGGCGAGACTTCGAAGAATGCCATGCTGTGCTTCTCGGCGTACATCTGGGCATCGCGCTCGCTCACCTTCCGATTGAAAGCCAAATGCAAACGATTGCCGACGAGGACCTTCGGCACGCCGGGTGCGTGCTCATCCACCTCCTTCAGCCACCTATCCAGCCCATCGAAGGACCACTCATTTGTTATATCATACACCAGAAGCACGCCCTGCGCACCGCGCGAGTAGGACCGGATGATCGTGCAGAATCTACCTTGACCCGACGTGTCCCACAGCTGCAGCTTAACGCGTTTTCCATCCAGTAGTATTGTGGTGGTTTTGTATGCTGTGTGAATGCAACATGTGATGAGCAAAGCTGAGCAAATCAAGGCCACTGTGACAACAACATGTAGTGTTAAAGCACGCACTGCTGATGACTTACATTTTCCACTGCCGCTGCAAAAGGGCGACTCGGCGGCGCCATCTTCGAGGTTGGAGATGATCTCCTGCTTGCCCACATCACTATCACCCACCAGGAGGAACTTCAGCAGGTAGTCGTACGACTTCTGTGGCGGCCGACCGCTATCCACAGCCATAATGGGATTGTGTCGAGTGTAATCATAATTCGAGCGTACGCATCAAGCCGGCGCGCCCGCCTCACTCAGTAATGCGTTATGTGTGTGACTAGGGTGCCTAGAGAGAAAGAGTGGCGATGGGTGACTAGCTGCACCTGGTGGCCATGCACACGGCACAATGAACACTGAAGCGCGCCGCGTACTGTGCGAATGGGCAATCTTTGATTGACGCCGACGACACCGGCCTCCTGTGCTCCTGGACGGCCACTCACGTATCGCCCGCCAGTTATTGTTATTTAATTGTTTGGAATAATAAACAAGATGGATGATACGTTTCCGAAATCGAGAAATTTGTCAAAGCTGTCAAGGATGCAGTGTTGCCAGATGACGGGAATCGAGCGGCCGGACACTGGCAAGCTTGATATCGCCGAGAATTTGGGCGCTTTTCTTAATCAACTTCTTCAAATATGCACATTCTTTTATCTGCGCAGCAGGAAATAGTAAATATAGTTCAGTTAACATACAAATGGAGGAGATAACTAAAAGGCTCTGCAAGATTTCTTAAAACTAGGGCAGATGTGCCCCCTGGCGGCGGCAAATGGTTTTGCCAATTGAAAGTTCCGTGCATTCCATCCCGCCCTTCATTCGGAAAATACAACCGTTTTTCAGAGAACAGCGCAACTGTAACAATAGCTGCCACCTGAAACGATTTCATAGGGAGACAATAAATGAATATGCATACTTTATCGAGTTTATTTTATCATCTATTGCATCAGATCGCAAAATAGTAACGCGAACTCCATTGGGAGATGCTGCACGCAGATTCGCACGCATGTTCGCTGTGGGGATGGCAAAGCTAAAAAATAGTATTAGAAACCACATTTCTTTCGGCTACCAGAAGAGGCTCGCTTACCTACCTCCACAGGCGCCGAACTTACCTCCTCCACGCTACGAAAGTCTGAACGAAAGAAATAAACCGAAACGCGAGCGTTGCGCCGAGATGGAAATGATGTACTGAATGAGAATGAAATCGAGTTCGTGAAAGGGAATGACGCTCGGCTGGATCCAAGACGAGGCGCGAGCAAAGCACGTGAAGCGAAACCAAGGCGGCGCTCGCCCTCGGCCGAAGCCGAAATCAAAAACAAACTTAATAGTAATGAAAAGAATAAGGAATAAACAAACCCCGAGCGCACATTACCCCTCTTTCTGCACTTGCTCGTACTGCACACATATCGCCAGCCGGGGGCTCAACATTTTGAGGCTTGTATTCTCGCCCCCTCGTACACTGCCAACAGCCTGTGCACATCAAGTAAAACACGTTAGTCGCAGTCATAAATGTATGTACAAAGAAGACAAAACAGACAGATTACAAAGTATATCGAAACAGAAAAAAACCGAAGCGGGAGCTTCGTTAACTAACGACCGCGCGGCGCGCGCCCCGGCGAGCCCGCAGGGGCGCGACTGGCCACCGGCTGGTGGCGCTCGGTTAGTTAATCAAGCACGCCCGCCTCACAACTTCGTTTTGATGAATTTCGTTTTATGCATACTTATGTGGTTTACATGTTAGTCAGTTGGCGTAAAATTTAATTTAAAATTTTCATAGTCATATCAAATACACATCCAATGCGACTCGGAACCGCATTGAAAAAAATAAAATGCAAATCAAAGGACAATTGCCATATCAAACCTGAGTATTGCTTAAATAGAAACTGCACTGAATTCAAACTGAAGGCAAAATAATATAACGCACTAAGAACGTTGATAATCAAAATATTTGTAAATGTAATATAAAAAAATACTACAATCAATCGCGTGAGCTCTTCTTAACGCTACATCATATAAAATAGTCAGCCCCTCGCCCGAAGGACGAACGCACACGTGATTACTGGGCCCGCGTGCGCAATTGCCTAATTTAATATAGATCGTCTGAACGTGTGTGAATAGGAGAAAACAAAAATTAAAATCTGAGATTGATGATTTATACCTTAAAACACAAACCACAACATGGCAAACAAAACGGCAATAGTTTTCAGAGGTGGCTGTGACCTGTGTGGCTGTGGTCTCCGGCGGGCCGCAGCTCGACGAGACGACAATCCTCTAGCATTTGTGCACAGCGAATACCTGGCGGGGACAGAGAAGCAAGCTGTGATTAGTTCCGGGTGGAGGAGCGGTGCGCCGATACGTACTTATGATTTCGATCTAGACCTCGATTTGGAGTCGTTCCTCTTGGCGCTCTTGGACCGCGAGCGAGACCTGCCCCGCGAGCTTTTGCTATCGGACCGTGAGCGGCTTCGGCTCGCCGAGCGCTTCCTGAAGCTGCGCGAGCGGCTGCGGCGGCGGGAGCGCGAGCGCGAGCGTGAACGGTCGCGCGAGGTGCCGCGCCGGCGGCTGGAGCGACCGTAGCGACGATGCGGGGACGTGGGCCGGCCGTAGCGGGCCATTTGTACCCTTAGCTCCCTGCCGTCCAGCATGTACCCATCCATCGCGTCCAGCGCGTCTTCGGCGTCCCGTTTGTCATAGAATCTACACGCAAACCAGAGCACATTAGCGGGTGCTGAACGGCGCCCAAGCACTGGCGCTGCTTGAGCCCCGAAATGCGGGGGGTGCTAGAAAAGCCAACGGGGAGCTACTCGGCTTTACGGCCACGCAGAATGCAAGCGCGCGGCCGCGCGCCGCCTTCAGGCGTGAACGCATGGGCTGTGTGCTTACCGTACGAAGGCGAAGCCGCGCGATTCGCGCGTGAATCGGTCGCGCGGAATATATATGTCACCGACTTCGCCGCAGCGCTCGAACACGCGACGCAAGTCGTCGGGCGTCGTGCGATAAGTTAGGTTATCCACTTTCAGCGAGACCATGCCCTCGATGCGGGGCGGCGGGCGTCCGTAACTCATGTTGTTTGCGTGCTGCCGGGTGGCGGGCGACGGCCGAAATGGCGGGTGTGTGTGGTGTTGAAATGCTCAATGCTGTGCCTCGGCGCTGATAACAACTGCCCGTCTCGAACTATGGGCGCTACGATTTGGAGCACGTACCGTACGCACAACGACTTGCACCCAGCGCGCGGAACGATCACACGACGCCGACGCTCGATTGACGCTGCCAACAGTAGGCGCAATGCCTATTTAGTGGCAGTTAACGGTCGCGCCGGCGACAAAAAATGGCGGCCCAATGAACACTGGCGCATTGCGCACGCTCCCCAGCAGCACCGGAGGCACGCGAACGCCGGAAAACCGAACACCGACATCGGTCCAAATTCAAATATTACACGCGAATGAACATACATGAAATAAATATGCACTAACTTAAATGTGTAATTATTAAATTTATTTTGTAGTATATTTTTGTTGTATTCTAGTGACCATGTAATTAGCAAAGATAGAATGCGAAATGATTTTTCTGTTGAGGCAAGCGTCATATTTGATGGCGGAAACGCCATGATTACATGGAAATAAATTTGACAGCTGGCGTAAACTGCATTCTCGTTTGACAGGAGTGGGTTGGCCACAACCCTCGCGGACGCGTTGCGTGCGCGTAGCAGTATGAACTTTAATTACAATTACGCCAATATCAAATCGAACAAGCCGAAAACCAGCCACAATGCCGTGCCACCGCCGACCGCCGGCTTTAGCAAACAGGGCTACTGCACCATGAGTGCAATCACCCAAAACGCGCTTTGTGCAGCTCTGATCAATAGCAGGAAAAGGGCTATAACAGAGGATGAGTGAGCCAATCCACCATACTAATGCGTGCACCCAGCAGATAATTTCGAACTGAACTTGCAGGTATTTTGAAAAGGATGAAGAGGAAAATATGTCAAACCTAGCCTATATACCAGCACCAGGTAGTCCATCATTTCAAGCAGCTAATGCACAGCAGACTCATGATCTTCAAATTGAGGAGGAAGATGATCCACTAGATGAGTTTATGGCTGGCATTGAGCAACAAATCAAGAAGGAGGAAAGTGGTGCAAGCAAGGGCCCCAAAGTCGTAAGAAATGATTTGGAAGAGGAGGATAATGAAGAGTCGTATTACAGATACATGGAGGAGAATCCAAGTGCAGGCTTGCTGCCAGTTGATGATGATAACCCAGATGTTGAGTATGATGAGGATGGAAATCCCATTGCTCCAGATAAGAAACGTTTGATTGATCCGCTGCCGCCGATAGATCACAGTGTGATTGAGTACAAGCCATTCAGAAAGAATTTTTACCAGGAGCATGAGGAGATTGCAGCACTCTCCAATAACAAAGCAAATGAAATTCGTAGACAATTGGATCTTCATGTATCTGGATTTCAAGCACCAAAGCCAGTTGTTTCCTTTGGACACTTCAACTTTGATGATAAGCTGCTTAAGTGTATCATTAAGTCCGAGTATACTACACCAACAGCAATTCAGGCACAGGCAGTACCTTGTGGTTTGTTAGGAAGAGATGTCCTTGGTGTTGCACAAACAGGTAGATATTATCCACTCAAGTATTATCTATACATATCAGCTGTTGAACTTTTTGTAACGCGTGATTTTCTTTGAAGGAAGTGGTAAAACTGCGGCATTTCTATGGCCTTTGCTGATACACGTTGCCGAGCAGGAGAGGGTGCATGCTGGGGAAGGCCCGATTGCGCTCATTCTCGCGCCGACGCGCGAACTGGCCCTGCAAATCTACAACGAGTCGCGCAAGTTTGCACGAGTGTACGACCTCCGCGTGATCTGCGCCTACGGCGGCGGATCCAAGTGGGAGCAGAGTAACGCTCTCAAGGAAGGAGCGGAGATCGTGGTGGCGACGCCCGGTCGCATCATTGACCATGTCAAAGGTGGCGCGACGAACCTGCAGCGCGTCACATTCCTCGTCCTGGATGAAGCCGATCGCATGTTCGAGTTGGGCTTTGAACCGCAAGTGCGGTCCGTGGTCAATCATGTGCGCCCGGATCGGCAGACCCTACTGTTTTCCGCCACATTCAAGAAGAAAATCGAGCGGCTGGCCAAGGATGCGCTCAGCAATCCGGTGAAGATCTCGCAGGGCGTCACGGGCCAAGCCAACGAAGACGTAACGCAGCATGCAATGGTGCTAGCCAACATGATGGCGAAGCGCAATTGGTTGTTCACGCGCCTAGTGGAGCTGATGTCCGCCGGATCGGTTCTGATCTTCGTCACAAAAAAGCTGGACGCCGAGCAGGTGGCGGCGGATTTGAAACTCAAGGAGTTCGACTGTCTGCTGCTGCACGGCGACATGGATCAGGCAGATAGGAATAAGGTGATCACTGCGTTCAAGCGGCAGGAATGCCCGATCATGGTAGCCACTGATGTGGCGGCGCGTGGCCTGGATATTCCGCACATTCGCACCGTCGTGAACTTCGACATCGCGCGCGATATTGACACTCACACGCACCGGGTCGGCCGCACCGGCCGTGCCGGCACCCAAGGCACTGCGTACACGCTGCTTACGGACAAGGACAAAGAATTCGCCGGACACATTGTGAAGAATCTTGAGGCCGCCAATCAGGATGTCTCGCAAGAGGTCTTAGACCTGGCACTGCAGAGCAACTGGTATAAGAAGCAGAGGTAGCGTCAGCATGATCACGTCCAGCGCGGTTATTAAATCTCTTCGTTTTTTTCAGATATAAAAATAATCAAAGTTCTAACATAAGTGGGCTCGGCCTAGGCTTCGTTGAACAATCCCCCCGAGCTGCAATACCACGACCGACCGCGTCCGCTTCAACTTCTTCGACCGCGGCTTCTTCCCTCGCCAAGCAACGCGGCCCAGTGTCAGATCGTCTTGCCGCAATGAAGGCCGCATTCAAAATGCAGTACATGTCGCAGTTCACCTCGTCGAGCGAGCAATCACTCTCGGGGCGTCAACCCCAGGCCGAAGCGAATGCCGCGCCGCCTCCGCAGCGGAAGAGGAGCCGCTGGCAGTAATACCAATTGCGATAAACCATTACGCTGCTATCACGGCCGCTATCCGGCCGGCTTTTAACATCCTTAACTCGATTCGTCACGTAATAGTTTACATAGCTCACACTTCGCTAAAACAAGACTAGAGCATCGACAATGAGGCGGTCACTGTTTTGGCAAGTGCTCTTTGTACTGCAAGCATTCTGCAGTGGTTTTAACGAAAACCTGAGTAAGTACGCTCACCAAACACCTACAAATCTTGTACAATAATTCTTAATAAACATGCCATTAATGATGATTGTGATTTTCGGGCGATCGCTTTTACAAAGTCTGTGATGATTTTTACCATTATACATGCGCTGGTTGGCTGCAGAGTCAAACCAAGCCGGCCTCCGAACCATTTTGGAACATTTACACCGAAACCGCAAATCGAATCAGTCACATTTTGAAAGAGATATTGGAAAGCAGCGGCTTTACAAACATCATGGATGAAAAGCGTCTTTACAATGCGTGTGCTAAGGACGCCGATTATATTAAAGAATTTCGAATTGTGATTAAAAAGCTGGGTGGCGTTCAGCAGGCAGCGCACAAAAAGAAAGATTATAATTATTTAGAGCACATTATTCAAGTAATTAAATTGCTGAACATTCATCCGATATTGAAGTTAGACGCGAAGCAAAATATTCTGCATGTAAGCTCGAAAATATGTTCGCTTTTCTGGATGAGATCGGGCGTGAAAAACTTTATTTCGTAGATCGAACGTGGTGATATTATCTTTCCCGATATTTTCCTATCAAATCCAGAGCGATATTCCGCAGAATTGAATATCTACGCCACGTGGATCGAGCGCTCTCTCGCACTACTGCAGGCAGAAAACAGAGACGAGCCTTTTGTCACCGGCATCACGAAAGCAACCAAACACATTAAGACTAGCGCTATCGTGGCGCAAGAGATTGTCGCGTTCGAAGTGGAGTTAGTCCAATTAAAACGAGGGCACTCCACTAAAATTAGTACGGAACATGGCAAACTTATTGAATTTTTCAAGCAAGCCTTCCATACGAATATAAAAGAAGTTTTCATAGATGAATTATATTTTGATTCTTTGGAGAAGTTATTGGAGAGAACTCATTGGCGTCGCGTTTGTAAGTATCTACTATTCAGGATCGCTGAATCTGCCGCTTTGCTTATGGAATCATGCGAGTAGTCGAGCATTCTACGCCTTGCTGAATCGTTTTTTGCAGCGAATTACATTATTTGGTCAGCTATTAAAGGCCTGTCTCGAGACGTGAACGCGGGATATCGCCAACTAAGCTTCTCAGTGGATCGACAACTCCTTGGAGTGACGGCCGATGTTCCCCGAGAGAGAGAATGTATTGACCAAACTATCAATTACATTGGCTATGAGAATCTTCAAGAGAACTACGAGAAAGTCACCCAGCAAAACCACAAGCAGATGGCCTCCGAAGTCACTGCTATAGCCAACGAGATTCGAGAAGTTTTAATGGCTGCAGTGCGCAACAACGAGGGACTATCAAGAAAAGCGAGGACATACATTCTGAAGAAGGTCACGAATGTAAAACTCGAAGTGTTGTCGCCACGAAATGGCAGGGCTAACAATCATCCAGAGTCATCAATACATACCGCAAAACTGAAATTGGGAAACAATCATTTCGTTAACGTGCTTAAACTAAAAGCCTGGACATTTGCCAAAAAAATGCAGGAAACTCCAACACAGAATAACGGCACTCATTCCGCAGGTGATATTCATTGGCCTGGAAGCATCTTCGACGTGAACGCGTTTTACAGTCGAGCGCAAAACGCCATCAGTGAGTTGTTAACAGCACTTACAGGTCGATAATCCGCGTAATTCACACGTGTTACCCGTTTCAGTCTTACCACTCGGTATCCTTCAGGCTCCATTCTTCAGCTCCGCTCAACCAACGGCGCTAAACTATGGCGCGCTGGGATCTTTAATTGGCCACGAATTCAGCCACGTGTTGGACAATCTGGACCGCCGCGAATTAACGCCAAACGACCTGAAGTTGTTTCAGGAGCGACGGACCTGCGTTAGATCAATTTTTAATTTCTCTCAGGCGTCAGAGGAGCTTGCAATAAACGAGAATATTGCGGACTTCATAGGCATCCGTTTGAGCTACTTCGCGATGGAGAACAACGCTTCTAACGAAGTGCGCGATGAAAGCGCTGACGAATTGTTCTTTATGAATTACGCAAAGGTCCGCACACACAATAAAATATGTTTGGAAGCAGTAGTTATTGCGCTTTGTTTGCAGATGTGGTGCGAGTTGAGTGCCGATGATACAAAAGAGATTTTAGTACAAGATGAGCATTTACCTGTTGCTTTGAGAGTGAAGACAACTTTACACAACTTTGCCAAATATTTCCAAACATTTAATTGTGTGAAGCAACAACCAAGCCTGAATCAGTGCCAATTTTGGTAATCTAAATTTTGTCACCAGCAAGCATTATCAATACAGACTTATGCAACTTATGTCCCTTATTAATTCTTTTACTCCAACATGCATGAACCACATGCATCCCAAATGGAGGCAAAAAGCAATGCCATAGAAATTGAGGTGTGAAGCATGAATGCATGTGCCACATAAAGCTGTCTTTCAGTCAAAATTACTTAAAATTAATACTTACCTCACAGAACAATTAAATAGCAGAACAGTGAGGAAATGTGTGCAGTTTTAAACTTTGGCGTTATACAAGAAATTTGTTTTGCAGGTTTAAAATCAAGGCTCTTTTAGAGTGACCAGTCAGCATCAATATAAACAAAGAGAGAAGACTGCAGGAATTAGTCTACAACTTGGCTGAGCTGGCTTTCTATCTCACAGATCTGTAAAGCAATTTGAGTCTTCCGACTGACTTTGGCAAGCTGATCAGGATCTGGATTTGTTATCTGCCTCAAGTTGATTTTCTGCTCTAACGCAATCACTTCACGAAGTCTCTTCTTTAAGTTCTTCAGTTTCTTGCTGAGATCGGTACCTGCTTCTGGGGCACTGCTCTCATTATCCTCACTATTAATGTTCAACTGTGCCAGTTCTTTAACCACTTCACATTTATTCACAATCTTCTTCTCTTTCTTGACAGGCTTCTCCAGAACGAAAAGACCTGGAATAGGCTGGCGCGTGGTTTGGCCGTCCACAATGGTGGCGTTGGCGAGCTGCCGTTGCAGGTTCATCATTTTCTTCCCCTTCGACTCGTACAGCGGCACTTCCTCTTGTGGCACGTAGCCCTCCCTGATGCGACGCGCCTTGCGCCAAGTGCCGTCGGGGCGCTGAGACGGCGGAATGAAGGAACCAGCGCCGGTGGCGGCGGTTGTGTCTGCAACGCGAATGTCGAAACGCATCGTTCATTGGTTAATAAGGTTATCTTGGGGTAAACTTTACCATTTTTCTCCGGCGGCAGTTTGCTCATCTTGACTTGGCTCCCGTTCGCGCCAACGGCTGGATGACAAGTGTGACAAGCGTCTCGGCTACAGGAATTTAGTTTGCAAACATTGAAATCTGTTCACGACTCGCGATGCCCGCCGACGCGCGAACCAAATAACCAATCAGGTGATTCTAACGGGACACTAGCATGTGTTTCAATGTTACCGTGCTCCGAAACGGGTTGCCCACGCTCGACATCCGTTTTGTTTCCCGCACAAATTCAAATTCACGTTTGCATCAAGTTATTTAAGACGCGGAACATCACAGTTGCAATCACAGTGGTGGTTTTTCAAAGAGCGAAAAGAATAACAGAATTCTTTTTTAAATATGGTGAATCTAATCTAATCAGGTTGAATCAAAGGGAGGGTGGCACTTCATATGCACCCTTCCTAAACAAATTTGAAATGAGCCACTATCATTTGATATAACTATTCACACAACCAATCATTAACATTCACAGCTTTTATTGACAACCTAAAATGTTAAATAGGTAATTAGTACTAGTACTATATACTTATCTCATCAGTATCACAGTTTGGACATTCTAATTACATACAGGCAATGCACAAAGCAACAAGTATCATAAGATATGTCAGCATTTGATGCATTTCATCTTAACACTGGCAACCCAAATGTCTTGTTACACTGCTAGAAGACCATCACCTTATACACCGCAAACCGCAAAACAAAAAATCAACAAAACGAAGTCACCATGACATCCCCCGAGTTCTATCTCCGTATAATATTCGCACTAAGATATAACAATGATCGACCGTCAGAAGATTCTTGAGAGTATTAGGTGTCTGATGTATCTTCACGGCATTTTGGGTCCTGAGAGGCGCTAATAGGCGAACATAAAGACGACCTCCCATTTCTGCAGCATTCCCATTTCAAGCAGAAGCAGGACAGGCGTGTGCAGCAATAATTGTCAGAGATCGTCGCGCCAAGAGCGGAATCGCCCGCTGCCGAATTTGATCAGCACGTCACGCAGCGAACTCCTGCTGAGCTTGTCCAGTTTGGTGCGCACCGCTTGCAGGCGGGTGAGCGCCGTTGTCTCCGTGGCGAGGTTCATGTGGATCGCCTTCAGCAGTTGCAGCTGGTGCAGGATACGCTGGCGGTGGCGCGGCGCTGCCATGCACCACCCGCGCAGCGTGATGTCGATGTAGGCGAGGTTCTCACGGCGCACGATTGCCACGCAGTGGGACCGGTCTATTTCGAACTGGAATGTGACAGAGAAATTCACATTCCGCTACGAGGGAGAAAGCAATAAAGAGCGTGAATACTGACGTTGGAGTAGTAGCAGATTTCCCACATCGCCTGCAGCCTAATGGAAGAGTCCAGGTTGGCTAGAATGAAACTAATCAGGTTTGCAAGTGTGACAGGCATTGCGTCCGGATAGGCCCGACTTTCCGACTTGTGCATAGCCGGAAAGAGCAGTATAGATGGATACTTCTCCATCGTATATTCCCATGGGAGGGTGTTCCGATCACCGTCGACCCGCGCAAATTGCATGCTGGAGACATTGGCGAAGATGCGCGCTGCTTGCAGGAAAATGTGCGACACCCCGCCGCAGAATGCACACTGGAGCGAATGATACAATACTATCACCACCTAAAAAACACATGAAATATCAGAAATCGAGCCTCCTCAGGATGACAACGTAGAGAATCGATACGTACCTTTGAGGGATTCATAACTGTGGCGAGAAAGTTCTTCGACGTCAGATCCTGCAGGCAAACATCCCCATCTGGACACGCCACGCGCGTGAATCGATGTGTACGCCGGAACTCCTGCGCTCCGTCGATCAAGGCACGGGGCAGATTGTTCGCAGTGAAGTTCAAGACGAACTCCTTGAGGCTGCGATCTGTGAACGGTCCGTCGAGGACGGCGTGCGCCTCGTCCCTGGGGTTAATGATCACCAGGGCGGTCTGCTGTTTCATCTTGATGACGTCCACCCCAAGACTCTCAGCGAATTGGTGGTACAGCAGGCTATCCATCGCCAGCATGGTAAGCGACACGTTACTCTTGCACGCCAGGCCCTCAATGCTTACGCCGTCAGCGTCCGCATTGCTGAAGTAGACGGGATGGTAACGCTTGAGAAAATGCGCGATTGAGCACTGCCAGTTGTTCCGCAGTCTGAGGAGGTTCTTCGTCGTGTAGCGATCACGGTCGGTGGAATGCAACGAAGTGGCGTATTTGTTGCCGCTATCCGGCTGGCATGATGCTGCTACTGTTTCCGACTCGCGTACGACCCTTACGAATGGACAAAGCGTAGTCGGACTGCCGTAACAATGCCTCGGGCATTGGATGTCTTCTGATAGGGATCCAATCTTGCAGTCGGCAAGATTGGAATTGTTAAATACCATGTTCGGCGCGTAGGTAATGGTGGGCTGGCGCAGGCTCATGTTTTCGTTAAGATCGCACCGCCTCATCGTTGCGGTATACATCTTGCGCAGCTTGGCGCGGTGCAAGCCGATTTGCTGCACCGACGGCGACGGCATCGTCTCGTTGCACGAGAAATACTCGAGAGCCGCCTGCTTCAACTGAAAACATCCACACCGAGTGAGAACGTAGGACACAGCGAGCACATCATGTTCGAAATCAAAGCAAGTCGTTTGCGTGCGCACTGTGCATTTACCGCGATATAGTGGTCCATTTGACGCATCAATGGATTCTGCGGCGTGAACAGTATCATGGTCGGGCCCTGCATATAGGATGCCAGCTGCTGGCTTTTGAGACCTGGCGGCGCCAGCCACATTGTCACCTGATGCATGTGGTTAGAAAGCCATTGCGTCATTGCACGTGTCTTAAATGCATTTTCTGTGGGGTAAATCTGCAAACCAACCCAGTGAGAACCGGCAGACTTCACAGGGTCCGCCGCACTCATGTGACGCATGAAGCAGGCACACCGTGCACACACAAGGCGCTTACCAGCGTTTCGTTCCAGAGGTACACTCGCAAGGTGGATTCTTCGCCAGGGGACGCCGTGGTGATCGCGAAGCCCAGCTCACGGAGCGGATCCTTCTCCAAGAGTTTTAAAGCTACGTTATAGGCGGCTGCAAATGATTTACTGTTTGGTCGGCAGTCAACAGTTGCTAATATCACAGCCTGAAAATTACCACCATAATTAGGAGCAAGAAAGTAATTAAGCAATATGTTCACCACAGAGTGTGATGTTTGCATGCATTATTAATAAGTCTCGTGGGTGCCTAGCTGACTATGGCAATGTGACTGGTTGTAGCATGCATCACACTAGTTTGAGTATTACTCTCCATAAAATTGAAGAAGTATGAAAACGTTTTCCTTACATCATGCTCTACCATAATGCCCATGATCTCATCAGTCGAATTTACCCGCTGATATGGATTCATAACATTATTTAAGAATTTAATCATGTGTACTGCTTTCTTTGGCCCATTGTATTGGATTGCTTTACCATCAGAGGTGTAGGCTAAGAGAACTGGCCATTTAAATACCTGCAGAGTACAAATGCAACTTTAACTTCATGTCACAATTACAAAGCTGTTAAATATCACAGTACTTTGTTATATTTCCTTCTACATTCACTGCCAGGCTGCCAACAATTAACAGCACTGAATTCAATGTGTCCCTGCAGAAACTGAGCAGCATCCTCAAACTCCTCCCTGACCTCCTGGCTTTCTGCATCCCAAGGAGCATAGAACATGACAAACCCAACATCAGAGAGCCCAGCCATTCCTATAGCTGAGGAGACCTCGCCCCGATACCAGTCAGTGACTATTGAGTCCTTGCTGAAGAATGGAAGTGCTGCGGGGCTTTTCGTTACCTTTGGAGGGCTGAAACTGATACAAACATGTAGACAAATGAAACACATTTTGTTGCAGCACTTACTCATGGGTGAGTACCGTGTACACGACGCACACGAGGAACATCAGGAGTATCTCCTTGAGCAGATTCATCATTTTCCTATAAAGCAGCTCATAGGACTGCAGCTCATCCAGTTCAGTTGGCTTGCTGCTGATGCTGCTGGCGAGGCGCCGGCTGTGGCTGGTAGACGCTTCGTGCGTGGCCGCGTTATCAGCATCCACATGGTTATCAGCCGTGGAATCGCGGCCGAACCAGGTTTGTCCACGCAAGCTGGTCATATGTGCGCAGCATAACACGCTCCGGGTGTCGCGATCGTGCGATGCGCCTCCGGAGCAGGCTCGGTTGAGGTTACGTGGACGCTAATTCGATTACCGCCGCCGCCCGCCACATTTATGCCCGCACGGTGCGATACACTGACGCCGCGGATCGATGCGCTGATTAATGAAGCAATTTATAATTGGTAGCTTTGCGTACGTTGGCAGTTACAGCTGCATTATCTGTAGGAACTATGTTGACAATTGCCCACGTCATTCTAGCCGCAAGTAAACGACTCCTTAACTGGTGTTAGCTTGGTTGCCTGTTTCAACACCAAATACATTTCAAGTATATTTCAAGTAGAAACCATGAATCGCAGCTTTTAAACACCGATAATAACATACTCAAATTATTGAAGCAATTTGTCAACCGTTCAAAATATTTGACAAGAGAATAAAATGTGTTGAAAAATGAAGAGATACTATTCTCCTATAGCAGGCTTGCCACATTAAAGTGATGGCCACCAACAAAACACGCTAAAAAGAACGCGCTGAGCCACGACACAAGTTGCTGCGAGCACGTGGTCTGTAATGGACGCTGCACT
>JAAAKC020000006.1:808758-831935 GCA_010014765.2 Aenictocupidus jacobsonorum | reverse complement strand
ATGCGCGTGGGAAAACAGATCGGAAGTGCTTGCCCAAGTCGGCAGACGCAACGACTACCGCGCATACGTTATTTCTATCGATTTTCACTCTTCCCTCCGTGCGACGTGCATCTGCTGCGGGTTCTAATTGAACCCCCCGGAGGGGTGTGCCGGTCGCAGCCGGCTGCATGCCGCACCGGATCGACCCACCTACCGCACACATCACGTGGCGATGGATTCCGCTCGTGTATGAAAGTGTGCAGCGTACTTACGCATTAAATTTGCATCCGCTGCGTTACGTGTGCTCCTAAAACGGAATCTCAAAAATTCGCCATATGTGGGCCATTTTTGCAGCCATCCCTTTCAAGAAAGCAACCCAAGAAAACATTTCGACCAACAGCAAAATTTTATTATAGCTGTAACACAACGTTTTTCCTGCTTGTTAGAACGAGTTACTCATAACAATGACATCACGATCCACCTCGTCCGAGATGACGCTGGTATATTATTTGCACGTCCTTACTTTGTTCCGCGCTTTTCGCATACCATATCAAACATACACATCGCCTGCGCGCACCTCCGTATTGCTCAGCTACAGCGCAAAATCATCAAATTCGTTCCGTTGGAATGCTGCGTAGAATCGAATGAAGTTCGTTAATTTCAGATCGAGTGCGGCCTCACGTTTCGAATCAATTCATTGCGTGACCATGTTTCGCGGCCATTTCCGCAAACCACGCTCATTGCTAGCCGATGACTTCGTGCGCCTCGGCACTTGGGCCGTTGCAAAGCGATCTTCTAACGGTTGATCATCTATTCGCAGGCAAGAACTGTTGAAGTGGAACGGGTGGGGATATCAAGATTCCAGGTTCCAGATAAGAGACGGAATCATCCACTTCACCGGCGATCGCTATCCGATCGGCGAGTTGGAGTTGCCGTACTTCACGCAGTTCGTGCACGACACCTTCGCGCTGGACTTGAAGAAAGCCGCGCGGCAGGCACAGCCGCTCCCGACTGAAGACGCCTACCCCACGCGCGCCCAGCCCGAGCACCTCGAGCAGCTGCAGAAGCTGGGCGTTGACTATTCGACGGACGTGGTCGATCGGATAGTCCGCGCGCATGGCCAGACCCTCCACGACATCCAAACGCTGCGAGAGGGCAAGTTCGCGCGCATCCCCGATGTCGTCGTCTGGCCCAAGTGCCACGCCAGCGTGGTGCGCGTCGTGGGCATGGCGCACGAGCGCGATCTCGTCATCATTCCATTCGGCGGCGGCACGGCGGTCTCCGGTGCCGTGGAGTGCCCGGCGCGAGAGCCGCGATGCATCATCGCGCTGGATACCTCGCAGATGAACCGCATCCTCTGGATGGACAGGGAGAATCTGGTGGCGTGCTGCGAGAGTGGCATAGTCGGGCAGGATCTGGAGCGGGAGTTGGGGCGGCTGGGCTACACCACGGGCCACGAGCCGGACAGTTACGAGTTCTCTAGTCTGGGCGGATGGGTAGCGACGCGAGCGTCCGGTATGAAGAAGAACATCTATGGGAACATCGAGGATCTGGTGGTGCACGTGCGCATGGTGACGCCGCGCGGCGTGCTGGAGAAGAACTGCCAGGTGCCGCGCATGTCCTGCGGGCCGGACTTCAACCACTTGATCCTGGGCAGCGAGGGTTGCTTGGGGGTCGTCACCGAGGTGGTGTTGAAGATCCGCCCGCTGCCGGAGTGCAAGCGGTTCGGATCGGTGGTGTTCCCCGACTTCGAAGCGGGCGTGCGGTGCATGAGGGAGGTCGCGCTGGAGCGATGCCAGCCGGCGTCCGTGCGGCTGATGGACAACGACCAGTTCAAGTTCGGGCAGAGCCTCAAGGCGGCGCCGGGCTTCCTCGCGTCCATCGGGGACGGCTTCAAGAAGTTCTACGTCACCAAGTGGAAGGGCTTCGATGTGCATGCCATGTGCGTGATGACGCTGCTCTTCGAGGGCAACCGGAGGAACGTGGAGGCGCACGAAAAGCGCATCAACGACATCGCCGCCAAGCACGGCGGCCTCCCCGCGGGGGAGACGAACGGCCTGCGAGGATACATGCTCACTTTCGTCATCGCTTACATTCGGGTGGGCGCCCGCCAAGGGAGCAACAAGGGGCCGCGTATTAATGGCATGTTTGCGTTTAGGACTTGGGCTCGGAGCACAACATCGTGGCTGAGTCCTTCGAGACCTCGGTGCCGTGGGACCGCGCCGTGCAGCTCTGCAGAAACGTGAAGCACACCATCGCGCGCGAATGCAGCCGGCGCGGCATCACGCACAGCCTGTGCTCCTGCCGCGTGACGCAGACCTACGACGCCGGCTGCGTGGTCTACTTCTACTTCGCCTTCCGCTACGGCGACGAGCAGGACCCGGTGCGCACGTACGCCGAGATCGAGGACGAGGCGCGCGAGGAGATCCTCGCCTCCGGCGGCAGCATCTCGCACCACCACGGCATCGGCAAGCTGCGCAAGCGCTGGTATACAGCGACGGTCAGTGAGGTGGGCGTGGGGCTCTTCAACGCCGCCAAACGTGAGCTGGATCCGCGCAACGTGTTCGCCGTCGGCAACCTCGTCGAGGCCAAGCTGTAGTCGGGCGCTAGTCCGCACCGAGTACAATGTCCTTCAAGCACTGATGGTTTATTGGTTTCCAAAGCGAGTGGTCATAGTCTTAGCGCCATGTATTTGTTGTTGTATTAAAGTACAGACGTTGCGTGTGATCTATATTAAGAAACTGTGTACTTACTTTCAATTTGATTCGTACGGTTAAGTTCACCGATTAAAGCTACGCATATGGTGGGTTGTAACCGAAATAAATGTGTTTTAATATACTACACAGGAACTACTGAAACATACCAAATATAAAACTCCAGGCTTATTCACATCAAACATTCCTGAAAAGCTGCCCTTGGCGCGAAGCATCAGGCTAAGGGCTCTACCTGGGAGACCGAGGAAATGTGGCACCATCAAGCAAGGTAAACTCGCTCCGCCGCACAAAAGAAGGACTACGTCGTTAATCTTCTGCTGGAAGAAGAGCAGCTGGAAAAACATGTGAGGTAAAAAAGAAATAGCAAGGTTCAGAATCCGTGCAGAAGCGTACAATTGCTTCAGGTCGTAATATGCAGTGCGCAAAATGGAAGAGCCAACAAGACGTTCACGGAAAATGGCTACGCTGCGCCGCTGACTGGTGATAAAAAGAGCATCGATTGCAAAACAACTATATTTGGTTATTATAATATCTACATAATGTTATGTAGTATGCGTAATGCCTTCCGCAAATACAACAGAAAAACGTTAATTGCAAATCCTTTCAATAATAATTTAGCTACGATTAAGAAAAAGGAAACGAACGATAGGAACGTAATTTTTTTTATCGTCCGCGCGACACCCCACAGGCATCTCCCATGCACGTATTCGCTCAGTCACAATAATTCGATACGCAAAACAGCTTCGAGACCACATCAAAAACCAAAAACCAGTGATTGCACACCACAGCCACTGTCCTGATTGTTTAGGCCAGGCCACGTCCTCGCAGTTAACATTGTCACGAAAACCTAAGCTAGTCACATGGGTACGTAATATCTATACAACTCGTTCGTCTCCAAATAAAGTAAACAGCACCGCGTGTCAACCGTAGTGGTGAGCGCGCCCGATAAATAATTACGCATATGATAAGTTAGCAGCTAGCTACATTTACAATGTCAAATATTTGTATGTATTCAAATGTAAATCTCTAATGTGGTCTAGCATGCATACATCATGCTTATTACTTATACTTAATTATAAGGAAGAAGGGTATTATTCATTACAATTAGATTTGACCACGTTTTCTGATGATCCATTTGCAATGAGAGTAAAGTACACAAAACAAATCGGATACATTTAGTACAATATGAAAAGCAAACTAAAATCACTTCCCCTCCAGAAAGTAATGATTGTTTGAGAGAAGACATATTTTGACATTGTAATAATATCATCAGTTATGCCCTTTGTACAGTACTATACCTAGTGCAATCACTGACCTCTCATCTGTCTGCAAATTTGTTTAGTTCACTAGTGTTAAATTTAGTAATTGTCGGTAATGAGCTGAAGTAAACCCTAACATGATTACACTTACAACAAAATGGATTTGAATGTTAGGCGCATAGTATGTTTTGTAATAGTTTCGGATTACACGTGGACATCATTTACTTTTGCCTTGGCCTTATTTCCGAAAAGCAGAGTCAACGCTCATTTCACGTTTGTCGTTGGCTTCGCGTCGTTTCTCCCAAATTTGGCTCGTTGGCTAGGAGTTACCTTAATCCGCGTTGGGTTCTTCGGGTCTGCGGTTTAAACTTTAACTTAGATCCGTCTGGATTATGTACCCTTGTTTCTGTAAAACGTAGAGCCTTTTCTCAACAGCTTCTTTATCTGAAAATTACGTGCGTTGTGTCAACATTGTGTACGTGCTGTAACATGCGTAATTACCTACATTTTATCAGAAGAGCCTTATCCTGCTGGTTGTGCACCTGCTGCGAAAGGCTGTGCAATAGAATCTGGGCAGTCTGATACCGCTGGAAGCATTCCTCGGGTTTTCCAAATAATTCATCAAGCGCGGCGGACTGACACTACAAAGGCAAATCTGTCAGAATGCGACGTGAATTTCGCACGTTGCGCTACTGGGGACAGTTCGTACCATCTGTATGGCGTGGTTGTAGAGGATGTTGTCTGCAGTAACGTTGGCGGAGCCCACTTTGCCCAAGAGGCCAGCGCTGTTCAATTGCTTGCATTCGGCCACCGTTGACCGGAATTTGTTGTTTAGCGTAGCAATAACTGCAAGCGGAGAAAACCCGTATTTGGTGCCTTCCGAAAGCAGGTAGCCTTTATTGTGATTGATTACATACCACTTTTGACAGTGGTGCTTGGTCGCAACTGCCCGCTTTTCAGCTGTTGGGTGGCTAAAGACAGCCCCGAGCTCATTAATTGCAATGCGCGCACTAGGAGTACTAGTTGCTCGGCGCGCCGCCCCATCTCCGTTTGCGGCTGCATCGGCGACGAGGTGTCCACCAGCGCACTCAGCGGCGTCGACCGATTCGCCGCCAGTTCTAGCACGCAGTTGCTCAGCTCGAGCACGAAGTTGATCTTCGCCAGCGTCTCGTTGTGTTCCTTCTCCAGGAGCGTCTCCTCATTAAGATCCGGCGCTATGAACGTCAGCTGGTTGTTGTCGGTGAACAGACTGGGGAAGTTGTTCACGTCGGCGAGCTCCGGCAGCGTCACGGCGCGCGTGCTGAATGGTATCGCCGTCTTCGGCAGCGTCCTGGAGACGGGCGACACCTGCCACATCTGCGGCGGCACCGGCTGCGCGTCGGTGAGCGAACTGCTGGAAGAGGTGCGGCGTCGGCCGCCGCCCGGCGGCGTGCCGATCACGAACTGCACGCTGGGCGGCGACAGCGAGCTGATGTCGATGTCCCGCGGCGCCCGCGCCTCCGAGCGCTTCATGTTGATTGGCGCCGACCGCGGCACGCTGGCTGGCTTGGCGGGCGAGACTGCTGCCGCTGCCGCCGCTGCAGCCGCCGGCAGCTCATTCGACTTCTCCATCGAGCGCTCGCACTGGCTGTTGATGCGCTCATACACATGGCGCTGGGTCGGCACCGGGATGGGCTCGGAGATGGGCAGGTGCGAGGGGCGCGGCGGGCTGGCGGCCGCGACAACCGCCGCCTGCGGGGAGGCACGCGCTGCGGCCTGCGCGAGGCGGTAGCGTTCGTTGGCCGCCTCGTGGTCGGATGTGGGTAGATTCGCCGGCACCAGGACGAAGTCGTCCTCGGGACTGGAGCTGAGATGCGCGCGCGGCGTCGCCCTGGGCGACTCGGGCGTTGCCGGCTTCGGCGGCGTGTCCGCTTTTAGCGGAGTGATACGAGACGGCAGCTTATAGACGCTGGGCGGCGACCCGTACACCATCGGCAGTGGGTCTGCCGCAGTCGCCAGCTGAGCGATCTCGCGCCGCTGCAGGAACTTGTGATTGAAGAACGTCTCGAAGTTGATGCGGTCAACGGAGTTGCGCTTGAGCAGGCCGATGAGCAGTTCGCTCAGATCGGCGCTGGTGCCGGGCGGAATTTTCGGCGCCAAATTGGCGTTCTTCTCGTAGAACTGCTTGAGCGCCTGCGGAGTGTTGGCTTGAAACGGCGCCTTGCCGGTTAGGCATTGGAACACGATCGTGCCGACGCTCCAAAGGTCCGCTTTGGCGTCATACTGCATCGACATGATCACCTCGGGGGCCATGTACATTGGACTGCCGCAGAGCGTCGCCGCCATCACGCCCTCCTGCAGGAAACGCGCAAAGCCAAAATCGGCAATTTTCAAGCGGATTTCAGACGGCTGCGGGTGCACCTTCGTCGGCGCATGGGACAGTAGGATGTTTTGCGGTTTCAGATCACGATGGACAATGCCCTTCGTATATAAAGCTTTCATTGCGTCCGCCAATTGCACTATAAAATATCGGATTGTGTCCTCGCTCAGGGTACCCTTAGCTGCAAGGGACAAAGTTGCGAGAATTAGGACCGTTTCAAGAAAATCGATGATATACAACAATAAAACCACACACCTGCTAGATAATCAGCCAGATCACCCCCATTGCAATACTGCGAACATCAAGAAAACGTATATTAGTTAATCCATAATACATTATAACATACGAGATGAGCGGAAAACATAAACAGAAGAATAGAATAGAAGAAAGAAAATGTAAAAGAAAAAAAAACATTAAACTTCATCGAACCCAGTACAGCTCCTAATATTCCCATTTGATGAGTAATGATTTATACCGCGCACTGACGCATTGGTTGATAATCTATATCAATTAACTCAATTCATGCGAAATACCTATGTACCATGTTCCATTTCCTTGCAATGGAACGCAACGATTAGAGTATCGAAAAGCCAGTGTGTACGAGCTCCGCTGCGTGTGTTCCGGCAAGTATTATAATAAGCCACCCTGATCAAACATAGATAAGCCTCGCAAAATGGCGGCAGGCTGCTTTGAAGAAACGCGCACCGTGAGCGATGCGCCTGACTCACAATTGCAATTATATTCCAGTCGCCAGATCATGTTCGATCCAATGATGCACGTTCGTGGCCAACAATAAGTTTCCTTGAATAAAGCGGATTAAATTTCTTGCGATTCGTCCATCGCACATTCGCAACGGAAATCGATCCGGACGCAATCAACTTACGACTTGTGTTACGACGTTACGGATTCGTGCGCGATGCGGTGTGTGAAGCTTAAATAAACAGATAGCGTTATCAGAAATATGATAAAAGGTAAATACGGTCAACTGCACTCAGTCTAATGTTCTCGGAGCGCGCCAAGCACTCAGTCGCACGTTGTGCAGCAATTAAGATCCAAAGGAGTGATTCCGCAAAAACTCGGTAGCACCCACGCTGAAGCGATAAGGCATTACCGCACATTACAGCACAAGTTGCTGATAACTCAGTTAAACGAAGAATAGATACAGAGAGAATGATTGGCAAGCTCTTGGTGGCCATCCTCTTGTTGCACCAAGCGTAAGTTGACGAAATCTGGCCGCGGGAAGTTCGATGCACGCCATAACGTGTTTGCAGATGGTCACAGGCAGTCCAGGAGGAGGAGCTCAGTGGCAAAACGAAATATCTCAACATGACCGGGCGCGGCCTAAAGGATATCCCGAACCTCAGCACATTCGCGCACCTGGAGGTCGCAGATTTTTCGCACAATGCGATTGGCCAGCTTGATTGGGAGCGGCTGGCGGGCGCGCCGCATTTGAGGAGCCTAAATCTCTCCGGCAATCTGGAGCTCAGCCTGCCCGAGAGCGGCTCCTTGGCTGACCTACCGCTTAGCGTGCTGAACATGTCCGATTGCAATGTGGGGGTTATTACGCAAAACGCTCTCAGCGGGCTGACCAACCTGGAGGTGTTAGATTTGCGCGGTAATCCAATAGCGGTGAGTGCATGTCGTATATCAAATATTCGCTTCTCGCTAACGCTTTATTGGGCTTTCCGTAGCTCGAAAAGTCACCCGCGTTTGAGGAGCTCGCCGCTCCCCCAAAACTGCTCATCGTCTCAAAAGCAAGCAGACGCGAACTGAGCTACATATGCCGTCGCGCCGATATGCAAGTGAGGATCGTTGACGATGGCATGCTGTTCGACTGCAAGGATGTGCGACGCGACGACACTGCAGAGATCAGCAGATCTCCAAACCGGGAGACGCTCGCTAGAGAGATAATGGTAGATGAGCTGATCATCCATGACACGCACATGGAGTTAGCGATGGGTGATCAGCCGATGGAGGATGGCAGCCACGATGTCAATGAAACCAAAGTTGAAGATACGGCAGATCAGGGCGAGAGCGCCAATAACGGTACGGAAACCGGCGAGCTAAAACCAGAGGTTTCCTCTGCAGCACAGACTCGACCAGATGATTCTCATAATGCAAGTAAACCAGAAGAAGATGCCTCTGAACGCACAGATGGACCGATATTGAAATTCGAGCATGCTCATAATACGGATAAAACGAACGTGACGGAGGACGCAACTGATCCAGAAGGAAGCGACGAAGAATCCACAGATGAACAACTACCGAAAACCGATGATTCAATTTCGGAAAACACTGCAGGAGAAAACAAAGATGCAGGTGCAGAGGGCACCGATGATGAGGAACCGATCACTGCCCAGGTGATTGAGCCTGAACTAATCCATGTGCATGAAGATGATGATGACCATGATCACCAGCGGCATTACAATCTTGAGCACCAAGCGGAAGTGATCAAGGAGGTCGAGACAATACAAGCGAAACAGCCCGTCCACATGCCAACGACGGCGAAAACAAGCCCTGTTGACATACCGCCATTCTACGAGGACGAGGTGCCGACCGGAGAAACTAGTGAGTATTTCATCAATTTTTAATCACCCCACGCGTCGTAAAGCAAATATCGCGCTCGAATTGGTTTGATCCGGAGTGTTTTCGTCGTGCAGGCAATAAGCGTTTACCGGATTACGTAACATTTCTGAAAACCCACATTCCGTGCGGCTAATAAATACATTTGAGCACCGTCAAAATCGTAGACGCTTTTGTCAAGAGCAACGCATGCATAAATGCTACCAAAGATTGAAACAAGCACAGTACAACCATTGCATTATCATGAACATATTGAATACGCTGAATTGTACATGCATGAACGTTTTGGAACGATTTTATATTGTCAACACAACATTTAAAAAATATATGACATCATTTCCATTGACAGAATCCGCGGACAGTTCGTCAACCGGTAAAAACTTAATTTTGCTGCTCGTAATCGCCGCTGTTGTGATGGGTTCCGCATTCGGCATGATGAAGGTCTACAAGGACCGCCGTCGTAGCGCGAATGAGGAGGATCAGACCTACGGTAAAGAGATGGTGGAGCTGAGTGCCGAGCGCAAGCCGCTAATGGGTAGCGACGAGCCAGAGCTGGCGCACGTCGACGGCGACAAGTCTAAGTCGAACTTTCAGACGGGAGCCGCCGTCCCGCCACCCGCCGACGCTGACATGACCGCCAAGGACATCCTCAACAACGTGGGCAAGAGCGGCCTACCGGACATAGACGACCCAAACCGTCTGTCCACCATCATCGTTTCGAGCACAAGCCTAAACGAGACGTCCCAGTAAATTTGCTGCCAGCGTCGACGCATATCTATTCGTTATTTTCTAATCAACCGACCACGCTTATTTGGCATAATTCTACTCTACACCTATTTCGCCTTCCAAACATATTATGACATTTTGGATAGAAAACATATAGAAGAGTGGGAACATGTATAAGACCATGGCATTATCAATCCTAACATAAAATCTTTTGTACTGAAGCATGTAGCTGCTGCATTAAATTTCTGTTTCCTTAATATTGAATATAGCACTGTAGGTGCTACAAACCTTGGGAAGCTGAGATTATTAGATATAAGCTATGCTATTCTGTAGCTAGAAATTATGCAACAATTCCTTTCAGAAAGAAAATCAAACCAACTTCAGGAAATGCTGAGGTAGACAGTGACAAACAAAAGTTCAGAATTTCTGCTGGTTTCAGGACTAACGCCATGCTTTGAGTGAATGCAAGGATAGCACTATGCGCTTACAGAAACACATACCCACCAAGTGAATTCAAAAGCCTATTTAGCTAGTGAGTGATAAATACTTTAATGAATGCTAATAAAACCTTCCTTGTGATTCATGCTCTGCTTATTCTCATTCAAATTATACATGAAGCAAGCACACAAAAAACTACTAACCTCCATGACTAGAAATACATTGTTCATTGACTCTTTGCAATCCAGTAGAGCCACAACATTATCATGATGCAGCTCAGTCAGTTCCTACAAAGAGAACACAAATTCATTATGATTTGGCTACTATTATTATGTTTCAAGCATATAGAACTTTGCATTATCAAGGGAACTTACCTTTAAAATTTTAATCTCCTTCCCAAGCAGATTCTGCGATTTGGCCAGACTCTTCTTTGTTATGCTCTTTATTGCAACTGTGAGGCTCAGATCCTGTCATAACACTCATGTATTCAGTGAAGGTAACTTCAAATATTACTAGGGGGTGCAGAGAGAGAAAGGGTGAGTGAGACATTGTCGAATGACCTACCTTTTTATGCCTTCCCTTGAAGACCACAGCAAAGGCACCGTGGCCGATGAGGTCCTTGCTGTTGTATTCGTAGTCGCCAATGCTCTCCATGTTGCTGCTAGCGCGCCGACTAGAGGGAGCGAGGAGACTCTACGCGTGAGATCACGGCGCGCTTCTCGGCGCTGTATCTATATTTGCGGCCAGAAGCGACCGGATTATTTGCTCATCGCGACAGAGCCACACAGCCACAACGGACGAGCTGCGCCAGCATCGCAGGCAACCGTGTGGGCCGCAACGCGCACGAGAGCGTCCTCCTCTTAAGCAACACGCGAGACCCTACGGCTCGAGACGGCGCCAGAGACTCCCGCCACCGGTTATCTGCAGCTTGTTTTTCACCTGTGCCTCCTTGACGTACGTCTTTTGTCAAAAACAACTGGCCCGCTTGCTGCGCTCAGGCAGCGCGTGCACAAATGCGCGTTGGAAATATTGATTCGCTCACTGCGCGTTCGCCTCCGCGTGCACTTGCGTGCCACTTCGTTGGATTCAGCTGTTCGCTGTTGTTGATTTTGCCTCGCCATGACGTGCGGGGGCGCTGCTTCCCAAGGCTGGCATTTGATTCGCTTGGAACGCAGCGAACGCTTCAAGGATGGCGCAGCTTTGAGGCGTGTTGCCTCCTCTCGTCTAGCACGAAATGGATTGCGCGTAAACGTTAAGTTAGACAGTTGACCTCAAACTAGGCATGCACGACAGTGAAAGCAACACCTCTCTATATCTGTTGGTACAGTTATGCGACAGACTGTCTTATAAAATACATCTGCCGCACATAAAGTGTGCATGATTTCGAGGTTAAAGGAGCTCACTAGATGGGCGGGCACCTAAAAAAATCTTCTTTAAGGAATATCAGACGTCAGCGCTTTTAAATATCGACCACCCCTTTTGTCGCTTTATGGTACCAGTTTGTGTGCATTTAAAGTGCATTTATGAAGTAACACAAAGCATTCCCGAACATGCCAGGGAATGTGTTTATGGTGGTGGTGGAATGGAATTATAACGAAGACAAACGAGACATCATAACTCTACCTAGTTCCTTCGTTATTATTTACTGTCAATAATAGCAAATAAGAACGCTAATGACATGAAAGCAATTCAAAACACATCTAACGTTTAATAGTAAAATTATAGCCAAGTTGCTAACGTCGATCACAGAGTGCGCTAAGTGAACTGAACGATGAAATAATTCCGCAGCATATTCCATGTGATCTATGTATAAAAATAGCGCAAATATCAAATACGTTAATAGGATGTTATGAACATCGTGGCTTGCGAGAAGCTTTTCCGCGGCATGCGTGCGCGCTCGGAGAGCATCTGAAACGAAAAAGCAATGTGTGATTTCGCGAAGGGAGTCATTTATCAGCGCGAGCGAGATCGTAATTGAAATGACAGGGCGCGCTCGTTTTCATTTATGAAGAGCGCAAACCGGCCTCCTGGCAACTGCATCGATTTAAAATCTGCCCTTACTTTCGACACTCAATGTACCTGATCCATGTGGCGTTTCTTGTAGCTGTGGCCTAAAAAAAAACTAACCGTGTCTTGCCATATATCTGTGAATTGAGAGACGATTCTATTAGTATCACCAGCTATTTTAGGGTGGGCAGAATCAATATGCAAAGAAAACGCAGGATACAGTAATTTTTAATTATTTTATTACACCAACAATCAATTGATAATATATGTTATTTTTGTAATGTTTGTTTTTGTGTTTTGTCTTTTTATATTTTTTTTGATACTTGATTTTTTCTTGTTCGTATTTTGTTTGTCCTTACTCCTCGCCTTCCACCTTAATGCACGGATGTTCAGATAACAAAAGTGATATGAACACGTCCATCTTTACTGTAATTATAACAACCAAATGATGACCGAAGAAAGAACGTGTGCGGTGTGCGGTGCGTCTAATTCGAACGTTGTCTATTCGCTACACCTTGTTTTTGCCATAAATCGATTTTCGTGAGTTACCGCATCGTTAAATCGCACCTCGAACGAGTGACGAAAAGTAGAAAATAAAATAATTTGTAAGAAACGTGAAATACAATGTTTAGGTCACAATTCATTAATATTACTCAAAAGATCAATCGATTAAGTCATCAATTAATCAGTAAAAAGTATCTATGTACAATAATCAGTAATAATAATAATAATAATTAATCAATTACAGTGTAGAACTTGTTAAATGTAGTTATAAAAATTCGTGTGCGAAAAAACTGCAAAACATCGTAAAAATGTAAAACTCAACAGTCGAGTGTTTCAATCAATAATAGAAGTGTGTAAACCTGAATCCTGAATACAATGATTAAACAGTAGTAACTAACTTAACTAGCAAGTAAAAATGTAGCGTTATAAAGTCGTATATGAATAATTCGTACGTAAAAGTTAGGAGCATAGCTAGAGCGTCAAAAACAACGAAACAACTCAAATCAGTAGCATTACATTGTAGTTGCTGCTGCTGTTAGTAGATAGTAGAAATTGTTAACTTAACCGCCTTAACTTAGAACCGCTATCCAGATAACCAATTAGTACCGTGTTGCGCGAACCCGGAGTGCGCGGGAGTGCGCGCACGGTGAACGAGGGCGCATGCGCGCTGCGCTCATCCTGCGCCGCCTCCCGCGCAGCAATCCGCGGCATCATCACTGCCTCTGTGCGCGCGGCCGCGGGCGCGCGTGTCGATCCGGCGCCGAATCGCCGCCCCTCCGCTGGCAATTAGTCGCTATTGTATGTACATTGCGCGCGCCACGGGTGATATGTAGCGGCATGACGCCCCGGCGCCTGCGCGACTGTGCTCGGATGCGTGCGATGCGTGTGAATGAATGGCAGTCATATCTTGTTTGTTCACATTGTGGCCACTATGTTATAAAGTCTAACGATAATAATAATAGTAATAATAATAATATTTCCCTGATTTGTATCGCGTCGGAGCGGGCGAGACGGCTGGGGACGATCGGCGCGCTCAGCAGTGACACCCATCTCGCATTGGATGCGATATTCGTCCAGTTCCCTTACGTGCTACGATATTACGTTACAATATAAGTACATCTGAAGATTGGCTGAGTATTGAGGTATATGATTTTGTTTTACGTTCATCCATTTGTTGATTTCCTTCGATATTTCTTATTTTATTAGTTTTATTTCCTTATGTCGTTATAGTATTTCATTTTTTATTTATTTCATTTGTAAAAATTGGTTATGTCGTGTTGTACTGTATCAAGGCATCTTGTTGCAATTATATGTAGTGTGTAAATGAGGGCGGGGTGGTGGTGCTTGTTTTCTTTTCGGGGCGGTAGAGATGTGTGGGAGGCGTCGGTATGTTTCGCCTTCGTTTGATTCGCGCCATTGTTCCTGCTTGATTTTTGACTCGATTTGTGTTTGCTTCGTTCAGCTTCAGACAGACGACACACGTGAGCAATCGGAATATTTAACTAGCCGCACACGCGCCGACGCGTCAGTCGCGCATCAGCATCTAAAATACACAGTAAAGAGACAATACGGACACTATTCTACTACGTCACGCCAAAATCTGCCGCGTGCGCGTTTTCCCACCTAATATATCTTAGAAATCCCAATCACGTTTTCCGCGGCCTCCGTCAGTAATAAAATCTACCGTTTCGCCACTTCGCATTTGCCTCCCGCCAGCATCATGTTCGGTGCAATTTCGCACACTCCCACTCCCATCATTAAAATGTAATTTCTCTTGTGCATTATTCTATTCAATTTACAATAATATTTCACTTAAGTCATAATATATAGACCAATAGGTTTTTAATTTTACTTCAGAAAGATAAATTTTCGAATATATTTGCTTTGTTCTGGGTTCTCCTAAACGTGAAGGATTAATTTCTACACCGACTGATGTACAACGGCGCACGCGGCGTGTGGCGTCGCGCATGCGCGTCCGTACGTCAGCTGCGGATCTAATGATTTCTTCAGTTAGGTTCCTTTTTACAAAATGCCTAAACCACTACCTTTAGGTACAAATTTTAATACTGAAGAGTCCTCGCGATCGTCATTCGTCAGTAATCAATCAATTTAGGCATAATGAAGTAGTGGTTCCTCAAAATGAGCGCGCCAGTTTGCGTCGCACAGAAGTTGCGCGAAGTTTGCCGCAGTTTGCCGTGGCTTTGCACCAGCCGGACGGCGAGAACCGGCGCACATAATCGAAGAAGTTGGCCACACCTACCGCACGACGTCGTTCTGTCCTCTACCTAATCTTAATTTAACTTGGCCATGATATTCCCGTACGGGCAACTTAACAAAGTCGCTTAGCGCCTACGCGCACGCCCGGGACTCCCTTCAAACCCACCGAACACGAAATACAACCGGCAAACCATACCTCACCCATTTGCAGCGACGACTAGCCGACGAGTGCTCCCGCACGCTGAAACCCAAACCGAGAATAAACTTGTACGCGCCGAAACAACAATAATCACGCAAATAAGCTAACGATGCAACGATCAAACTCAACAATATTGCAGCAAAATGAAACTTGGAGCGCAGTTGCGTCGCAACTTCCGAGCCGGGAGTCCCGCAGAGGTTCCTATCGGCTAAGCTATAGCTACACGCACACGGAAAAGGTCAACGTAGGCAGGTGAAATCTTCCACTCGAATCGCCCGCGGGCTGTACGCGCTCGCTGAAACTCACAGCACTAAAGTACAGTCAAAAAATATCGCATGAATCTCTCGCGTCGCGCAGGGCTCAATGTTGCTCAATTTTGCGCGACAAACGCCCAGCGATGGCCAGCTTCTGGCGGACGTTCAGCCTTGTTCGCGTTGGCAATGTTCGCAAATTGAAAAAATAGGACTCTAGGCCTGCCGCTTCGTCATCGTCGTCCGTCGTCTGCCCCCCGCGGCCTGTGGCGTCCGACAACCACGTGTTGATGCCCGCGCGCGCCCCGCAGCGCATGCGCAAAACTAATAAATCTAGTCACTAACTACTGTTTAATTGCGATAATTACTTGGCACATCATATTCCTTGATCGACCGACCGAACCATCGACCGACCGCGTTTGTTCTCCACCAGTGTCTTGCCCATCCTCAATTAATTAATGCATAATAATTATAATTACTATTTTATATAGTTAATATGCTTGTAATAGTTTTTCTTGCTTCATATGTATGTACAATTATATAGAACCCTGGAAAGATATGAGCGCTCGTTTCAAGTGTCTATGCGTTCGTGCATTTCGCTCTGTTCCTGCGTGAAACCCGTCGAAAAGCAACCCTAAATGTTCGAAACTCGGAGTGAGGCTGAAGACTTTTCAAGTCCCTTGCCGATAAACACGCGCACGGCACATGAACAAATTCGTTGAGCGGAAATTTAATTTCATTAAATTTGCGTGACGCGCGATTCGTCTTTCGCTGCGCCCGGCGTTCGTTTAGCGTTGGAAGTTCGCGTGCTGCGCCGTTTGATTTTGCTTCACGTACACTAAACGTGAATTCGAATTATTTCCGAGCAGCCCGTCGCGGCGTGCAGCAAATTAACACAGAACATTACGTCGGGCAAAAAATTAGAATTGAAGCAAAATCGTTGATATGAGCGGCTTTGCACCACGAACTGAACGAAGCGGTTGCCTCGCGCGCCACTATGTCGGTTCGCGGTGCGCTTGACTATGGAATCGCCGCGTTCGTTCGATTTCGATATGTTCCCCCTCGAGGCGTGCGAAGGGGTCCTTCAAAGCGCCGCAAGTGAGTTTAACCGTGTAATTGACATTTTTCTGTAACCGCTCTACCTTCGACCGCTTCGCGGAGAGCAAGCAATGAATCAATGAAATCACAGAGTCAAGATAGAGTCCAAGAGTGCTCGTCATGCGACGATGCGATTACGATTACGTCCCGGTCGCCTCCGTGATATGAAAGATATGTTTTCCAGTTTGCCTCGCCCGGGCCAGCAACGAAATATGCGCGCATGAAGCATTAAATTTATTTAAGTTCGACGTCCCTGCTGAGTGCGCGCGTGTGTGCGTGTGTGTGCGTGTGTGTGTGTGTGTGTACTGTGATATCTAGATATAAATAGTTTGTACTCATCTCACGTGTTTGCGTCGCGCATGCGCCCACTGGCTGCGTCAACGATCCTCAGCGTGCTTGCCTGCGTGTATGCTTGCATTTATGTTCGTGTAAATTATTTATTTATATTTAATGGATAATCATATTCAGCTATTTATGTATGTATAAACAGCTCATTTGTTTCATTACTTTCGTCTTTTGTTTCTTTATATATATATATATGTATTGATATGAGGTAGTTGCGTCGACCCTATCGTTTGTTCGAGGCGCGCCCGCACGGAGCGCGCTTGGTGGCGGCCGGCAGCGAGCATGCGCAGCGCACGCCCGCCGGCGGCCATTGATGATACGTCGCCTGATGATGTCTGACCTGTCTGTTATAGCTTGGTGCGGCATTGTGTTGGCATTGTGAGCGCGGCCTGCGACCTGCTGCGACTCGAATGAGAGAGAGGGTGGAAGTCGGGCGGGGGGAGGGGTGGCGGCCGCCGCCCGCGCGCCGCCCGCGCTCAGCGCAGGTGCGTGCTTTGTACTTGTGGTCACTGCAGGCGCGGCGGCAGCGGCGGCAGCGGCGGCGGCGGGCCGAGCACGCTCTTGATGGCAGTGGTCTTGAGCAGGCGCTTCAGCATGCCGCTGGTGCCGCGGTGCTGGAGGCTCTTGTGCGTCGTCAGCGAGTTCTTGGTGCGATAGCGGCGGTGGCAGAACTCGCACACGTACAGCGTGTCGGACTGCTCGTGCTTGTCCTGAAAGTGCCGCTTCAGCGAGTAGTAGCAGCTGAAGGTGCGCCGGCAGTACGGGCACTCCTGCGGCTCGTTGATGCCGCCGGACGTCGGCGGCGGCATGCGGATCGGCGTCGGCGCGCCTGCAACAGCATCATCGCACCCAACTAATCGACACGAGGCCTCACAACACACACTCTCGGCCGCTCGGCAGCTGCCCCACGCGGCGGCACACACGCGGCACACACTGCGCATGCGTGCGCGCCCATCGCAAACACGTTCAACCGGCCGGAGGCCACAGCGCATGCCAGCAACCCACAAAGAAGCAACTGATATGGTAATCAACAAAAGATGGGCGGCGGGGGTGGTCGACGTGATTCGGTGATGATGGCTGGTGGGCTGGTTGGTGGTTGGTGGGCGAGATCAAGCCGAAAACGAGCCGCCGCGACGTCGTCCACCGAAAGCGGCGCACGATACGAATCGCCGACACGAATCGCCGACACGAATCGCCTCGACCGACTGCCGTGAGAGCTGCGCGCGGCTGCGCACCGAGCAGAAATAATGCGAGTGCAAAATCTACGAAACGCAACATGGATGCGCGCGTGCCTCTCTCAGCGCGCGCGTGCAGTGTGTGTGTGTGTGTGTGTATGTATGCGTGTGCGTGTGTGTGACAATGTGTGCGCCGATTATAAATCGTGTGTGCAAAAACCTAAACGTAAAATTAAAATAGTCATAATAATAGATAGCTACATTACGTAGTAAGGAGAGGGGAGAGATAGAGAGAGGGGCAGAGGGAGAGAGAGGGGGAGAGAGGGGGGAGCGAGAGAGAGAGAGAGTGCCACTTTCGCTAAGAGATACGTCATTCCGTTTGATCGACTGGTCGTTTTCAACTGCGACTGCTAAGTGAACTCTACCTACAGCGAGCGCTGATGAAACTGTCAAAAGTAAAGAGAAAGAGAGCCTTTCGGGTGGACACAATGTTTGCATAGTTCGTCGTCAGCGCGCGTGCCGACCGCGCGCCCGACGGCATCCGGCGTGGCGCGACGGCGGCCGGTTACCTGCAGCGGCGGCGGCGGCAGCGGCGGCGAGGGCGAGGGCGGCAGCCGGGGGCGGCTAAAAGAACTTAATGTCGATGTCGCCGGGGCGGGACTTGTGGTACGTGTAGATGTGCGTCATGAGCGAGTTGCGCGAGCAGTACACGCGCTCGCAGATGATGCAGCGGTACTCCTCCTGGCGTTCGGCGTGCTTGTCGGCGATGTGCCGCTTTAACGACGCCTTCGAGCACAGTACCTTACCGCACAGATGGCACGTGAACACCTTCTTGGGCGAGGCCCCTGCAACAGCAAAAACCAAGCCATGTCGGGCGCGTGTGGTGTGTTGTACTCAAGGTCGCGCGCGTTGCCACCGGCTCGCTCGCAAGTCTCTCTTTTCCTTCCCGCTGGCGGCGCAGCCTCCCCGGCATCGTGCCTGGCGCCGGCATCGTCCCCGAGTTCTCGCTTCGCGGCGCTCTGGGCCCTACCGCGCGCGCGTTCTGTTCTCTAATTTCGCGTGTGTGATCCTTTCGGCCTCTCTGTCCAAATCAGCAGAATTAAATGTTTGCGTGGTGCACTTGAGGTAAGAGGCGGGCGCACGGAAAAATGAATGGTGTCAAACAGAAAATCATAGCTCAATCGCATGGCCGTTCGCCGTTCACCGTTCGCCGTTCGCCGGCTCCCGCGAGTCACCACCGCGAGTCACCACCGCGTCCAACAGCACAAAATGCAAACGCACAGATGTCGGTGGCCAAATCATACAGAAGTGTGTGAAACGAACACAACACAACAAACATTTAATGTGCGAACGCAAACTAGAACGAACAAATCACACGAAAATCAAAGCAAACGTAAGTACGTAATCAGCAATCAAACGAAAACAAACGGCGCGCACAGCCGACGCGGTCGTTGCAAGAGCGATGCGCTGCGCGTGCGCAGCGCGTCGCTGCTGAAACGCACTTTCTCCTCCCGCGAGCCGAGCAAATCGTGGCAAATAGGGCGCGGCGAGGGGCTGATGATCCGCATCCGAAAACATCGCTGCAATGCGGGCGTTAATGAACGCTATGGTGGCAACTTCTCCGCGACCGAGATACCATTAAGAAATAATGCGTTTCAATCGGGCCCAAAGAAATCAAAACTGCGCCAAAAACGAAAACAGGTCAAAGCAACGAAATCAGAACGTAATCGTCGTAAATCAAACACATGATAATCAGATGAAGGCAAACCAAACGAAAGTCTAGGCACGCGTGGCGCCCGCCGGAAGTGGGGGACCACCTCCTTTCGTTCGACGCTTACAATTAGTGCTATCAAAGGCCGCGGGCGCCCCGCCTCAGGGCAGGGGGGTGCGGGCACGCTTCACGAGCTCGCGTCCGCCGCCAAACATCCACTCCTACACCGGCACGCAAGAAATAGATAAGCAAAGAACGGCATTGTCCGACGCGCTCTCCATCAATCATCGCTCTCCACCTCTCGCCAACCAGCGAACAAGCAAGAAATCAAAAATAAAACCCAAGCGTTTTCCGCCAATGTAAAAATATATTTGAACATAAATACAACAAGTACATAAAATATCATCATCATTATATATTGCATCAATCAACACATTTATTGACATGCGCAGGTATGCAATTAACTACCGAAGCAAATGCTGCAATGCGTTCAGAACAAAGTGAAGTCGGCTAGATTCGATAAGGACTATTGATTCAAATCGCTTTCATTGTTTGCGGCTTTCCTTCGCAGCCTCGCTGCTTTCCGCGTGTTTGCATCGTTTGCATACCTTCGTTTACTTGTTACAGGACGATTTTCTGTTCATTCTTATATACGTTCAACGCGCCACCATCGTCAGCGTAGCATGAGCAGGCGATCAGCAGCGAATATGAGAGGGGGCATCTTTGCGTTTCCTCAGCGTGCCAATTTTTGCATTCCGTCACAGTAACATGCACGTTTCGAATAAGTTACTAGTCAACATCAATAATCAGTTCCAAAAAATGTTTCCACCGTTTCGCTTTGCGTGCCGTTAAATTTAAAATGTCAGTCTTGTTTTGTTTGGAATACTTTGCATGTTTCGCTCTCCATCCCCCACCAACATTCCATCATTTCCATTCCTTCAACGTTTCAACACTCTGTCAGTCTTCAAAATTCACCTTCGAAACTATAGTCCCTCACAGTTATTATCTCCCCAGTCGCTCCGCCCCGAACAGATAATATGTGCGCATTGCTTGATATTTGATTCGTAAATATTCGATAACTGCTAGGGTAATGAGATTAGAAATGCGTTATGTAATAATAATGGAAGTGAGCCTCCACCAGATAATAATAATAGTAATAATAATCAAAATTATAATAGTAATCCATAAAATATTAAAAATAGCATAATTAATAATAATAATCATAATAGAATAGAATAGAATAGAATAATAAACATTAATAATATATATCAATTATCAACACATTTAATTATCTTAGAAAATAAAGTAACAAATAAACCTTCTTATTTTTGTTGTAGTTTTTTTTTGAAAGTTTCTAAAAAAAATTTATTTTTGCTTTGTTTTTGGAGATCGCGTTCTGATCATTTCCTCATTGGTTCACGCCGCTGCTTCTCTCAATTTCCATGTAAATTTTATGTAAATAAATAGAAATTTCATCTCCTCGCCCATTCTCCATCATTCACAATTATCACAGAGCCCAAAAATCCCAAATTAAATCCTCCCCCCGTTAAATTGCACATCCTTGCACATCCTTGTACCTTCTTGCATCATAAAATCAGTTCCTTCGTTAGTTGCGCCATTCGTCTGTCCAATTAAATACGCATCAGCGTGATGCTCGGTAGTCTCCAAATGAAGTGAAAGCAAATTTCTACGTGATGAAAAAAGTCGGAAAATACTCGACGAAATCGTCTACCACTAATAACCGAAGCCCACAACGCGACGATCTTCGAGAAACCCCCGAAATTCGATAGCCACATTGTCCCCAAATAGAAATTCAATACAACAAAGTGATAACTAATAACTCCTGCGCGCGCCTGCAACAAGCACAGGTTGCAGCGTTGTGGCATATCGGCATTTCAATGCAGCTTAAAAATTAACTATTTAATATATTAATCAACTAAAGTATAATGCGTATGCAGTAGTTAATTGTAGATAAGTGTATATTTGAAAATATATATTAATTTCGTCTGCCTCCGCATGTTTCATCTGCTTAAAATTTCCACATCGACCTTTCCCTCCACTCCTCTGCCGTTTCTTTCGTTTCTATCGCATTTTCTCTCTCGTTTTCATTGTTTTAAAAAGTGTATATAAATATTTAATTACAACTAATCAATAAAACGTGTGTATATATAAAGATCTTTTTTCTCATATCTTTTCGGTTCATTTCTAAATTGAAACCAAAGCTTCATCCTCATCATAAAAGTTTTAAAAAATCGTTAAAAATATTAAAGCAATCGTTCCGTTTTTTTTTGTATTTTCGTCCTTAATTTCACCTCCCGTGGCTATCAGCTCTCCTTTGTGTATAACTATATACATATACATATATATGTATATATATATATATATATATATTATTTAAACCTATATTACTCGTAGTTACTTCTGATTTATGCTGATTCATAGACACTATCGTACAATGTAAATAAATATATTAATTCCAATTTGCGCTTCGAAATTTTTCGAACGTCCGAGTTGCGTTTCGCCTCTGCATCTGCTTCTAATGTCTAGCTTGCGTCCTCACGCTGAAGTGTATGTATAGGAGAGTTTATGTTAACCATGGTTACATGGCTTCGTAGTCCGTGAAAGCAAGACAACAGATCGCATGGAAAGAAATGTAATATCAGACAGCTTGACTGCAATTGTATGCATCGTGCGGCGTTCCAAAATACGCGTTCAGGCTGGACAAAGTTGAAACACGGTTGAAGACAAGGCAAAAACAATAAGTGAGAGTTCATCGAATGTCATAGGTATACCATAGTTGCGTCGCTGTATAGTGAGAAGTAGTCGATAGTTATTAAAATGTAATTAGTACTTTAATGTTTTAGGCAATCAGTCTCAATGCATTTTGGAGTCGTTATGAATTCACACCGCCTCGCCCTAGCCCTGCCCCGACCGCCCCAGAGCCGGCCCCAGCCCCAGACCGCGAGGCCGATGATCAGGACGCAGCCTACGCGCGGCCTAGCGTCCCCAACGTGCGCACATTTGCGCGGGTGTGTTTGGCGCGTGGCAAAGATTTGGCGCGCGCTCGCGCGAGCCGTCTGGGGCGTCTCGGGGGGCACTCTCGGTTCTATTTCGGTCGTCGATGGTATATGCTTCTATGATTGTTTAACGAGTTTAGCGTCCGAAAGACCTTTTGACACAGCGTGCACACGGCATTGTTGAGCGGTTGGAGGTGCTGCTGCTCCTTGTGCCTTTTCAGTGTCAGTTTGGTGCTCAGCAGCTTTCCGCAGACGTCGCAACGGTGGCCGGCCGACAGTGGGAGCGGCAGACTGATCCTTCGCACTGGCAACAACCGGGAACAAGTAACCCTAAATTAGCCCACCGTTATCTCGTATCATTTGCTTAACGTTTACTGTGTGTATGTTGGCGTTTCTCCGCGCCTGCCTCGCGCCGAAGGGGCTAAGCCTAGTCAGCACTGTATGCAACGCGACGCTAGGCTGCCGACTCCCGCAGCGAGCGTTGAGAATGGCCGCATCGAAGCATACTGGGATGCGTGCTGGAGCAACAAGTCAAGTGGGCATGGGCACGTGGGCCAGCACGAACGTCCAGCACCGCGCGCGTCCAGCACCGCGC
>JAAAKC020000006.1:790480-807316 GCA_010014765.2 Aenictocupidus jacobsonorum | reverse complement strand
TTTTGCGAAATTTTGAATTCCATCTCAACAAATCTGTTTACTCACTCCAAGCCCAAAATTGTTCTGGCATTCAGCGAAATGGTCTCACTCGTCGTTTTTAACAAATTTACAAAATCAATGAAATCATGTTACTAAGTCGATCCTTGGCTAGTTTTTGTGTACGTAAATATTTGTTGAGGTGAAATTACAAATGAAAATTTGGATGCCTGCTTGCATTTCTTTGTGAAACGCGTTTGGCTTTACTCGTTTGCTATCTGCTCGCTGCGATGCTGCTCATTGTCAGCGTTTGGGCTATTCACCTACCCCTCGGCTCGAAATGACAACATCTCTCACAAATTCAAGCTCATCGATCAATGGTAGTCGGGTTGTAGAAAAGGGCAAACTGCTAACAAACGATAAGTAATCGTAATCGGAAATCAAACCAACTCATAGGGAAAGTAAAGATAAGTAACTATGCATCAGCATCGTTGGGTGGCCAGACTGAAGACTCAATACGTGAATTTCGAAAGCGTCTGCCAATGTGAGCATTCTTCGCGAATTCTGCACTGCTGCATACTGCATTGACATCTAATCGAAGCTAGGTCCTAGGAGTATATTATGTACTTGTTTGTCATAAATGTCGAATGGTTGATTTTGGCAACTTGGGTTTGACTTGGATATTGATCTTGCACCAATTGATAAACTGGCATGCAAATATACTGTAAAACTTTGCTTGTTGTTCTTGGATTTCTTGCTTCTCTTCCGACTTTCGTTTAGTTTCTTTGTAATTTTTGTCGTTTGCATTTCGTCATCTTGTTTGACCGGATTCTCGTTTTTAGCTTGTTGCTGAATGAAACGCATATAATATATAATATCTATTACATATTATATACGCCTTTCTTTGGCAACAAAAGTATTTCTTATTGGTTTCCCCAAAAATAGAAATTATATAGTCAAAAGTAAAATAAAAAATAATATGTAACAAACGAACACAAAAACAGACCAGGGACAAACTTATACAACACAACACAATTTGTTAAAAAAACATTCCAGTACACAGATTCGTTGAAAAAATGCTGTTATAAATATATGTTGCAAAAGGACCGCAACTGCGAGACTGCGAAGAGTTGATTGTAATCAACATTGGGCCCGGCGTGGGGCTGCCTTCGCGCCTCCACCGCGAGGTGCCGGGCCCAGTGCAACGGGAGCGTCCTTCGCTCGCTAACTACGTTCTAGCTTCTACACTAAGGCGCGAAGGACGCTGCCGCTTCTGCGTCAACTCTCCGCGTGGCTGACTTGGTAACGTAATTTGGAATTTTGTGCGATGACGCTCGAGGAAATCATAACAATTTTGCAAACGAAAGGAACACTAGCGAGTCTCAATGCCCGTGTTCCAAAACGTGCGAGATTTGAAAACATTCTGTTCGGCAAATGAAAAGAAAAAACAACCAATCCAAATGTATTAACACGCGTATGTGTGCAAACAATGGGTTCTAATCAAGATGGAACCAGAATGTAAATTTCAAAAATGGAATAGAATCGTGGCAAATTCTTACCTTGAGACGTCCCCGCTAAACTGTCAGAGTTTTGCAGCGATTGATTCAGACCTACAATCAAACAAACGAGCCGATTACTCCAGTGTGCGGCCGCCGCGTTGGCGGTGGTTGGGGTTGGGGTTGGGTTGGGGTGGTGTGGTGTTTCGGCGAAGACGGAAGGCGAGGCCGATCGATCGCGGCGCGAGGGAGCAACATGTGTTTGCGGGCTTGCGTGTCCTCCTTTCATCACCTACGCGTCAGCGCCGTGCCCTTGGCCCGCGATACCGGCCGCGTCCAACAAGTGCGCGCACCCGCCCACGCACGCACGATCGCGCCACGCTTCCGGCTTCAGAACGACGGGGAGGCACGATGGGACAAGGTCCGGGGATACTGACCTCCGAGGCCGGTCGGGTCGGCGGCGAGCGCCGCCATGCTGAAGTTGAAGCTGCCGGCGGCCGTCGCGAACAGCTTGCTCTCTGTCGGCGTGAGGTGGTAGTTCCCGATGGGGCTGTCGTGGTCGTCGTGGTCGCCGCCACTGCTGCCCGAGTGCGGGCCCTGCGGCAGGTTGGAGCCGCCGTTGTCGGCGTTCGCGTCGTTGGAGTCGTTGCTGTGCTCGTCCTGGTTGGCGGCGCACAGCAGCTCCATCGGCTCGGACTTGACCTCGTCGCGCGAGTTGCTCGTCGGCGACGGCGACGACGGGCTGGAGCCGTGCTCCGTCGAGCTGATGCCGTTGCCCTCAATGTCGTGCTTGATGGAGTTGAGCAGCGTGGCGTTGATGCTGTTGTGCTTCATCGCCGTCGGCGAGAAGTCGGTGGGCTGCGTCTGCGGCGGCGCGTGGTGCGAAAGGTTGAGCTCGTTGTTGTTGTTGTTGAGGTGCTGCTGCTGCTGCTGCTGCTGCTGCTGGTGTTGCTGCTGGTGCTGCTGCTGCTGCTGCTCGCTGCGCGAGCGCTTGTGGTCGGCGTCGGGGTCCTGGCTGATGCGGCGGTCGCGCCGGTGCTGCATGGCGGCGCGCCGCAGCAGCTGGTTCACGGTGGCGCCGTGCGGCGGCGACGTGGGCAGCGGGAACATCGCCTCCTCCATGAGGCGCTCGGGGAACGCCGGGTGGTGGTTGGCGGCCGGCGCCTGCTGCTGTTGGGCGCGCACGAGGCTCTGCACCTGCGCCAACTGCGGACAAGCGCGACGAAGAAGCACGGCGTCAGCACAGTCCGCCCGCCTGCGGCCGCATCCCCCTTTCTAATACGCACCTGATCCCTGTCGTCGACGTGCTTCTGGGTGAGGCCGCTGACCCGCAGCACCTCAGCAGTTTTGAGAAACGACGACAGCGACCGCTGGTGCACGTTGACCTCGCCATGATAGATGAATTCGACCAACGCGTGCAGATCGGTCCAGGCTACGTCCTGAAGGACTATCACAGGGTGCTTACATGGGGTTGACTAAAAACACAAAACCAAGCGTTACTCTTCTACGGTCTGCGCCCTAGAGAAGCGCTGATTGCTGCTCCATTGCCGCGGAGTGGCACTTACCTTAAGTAATTCACGAAAATATGGGCTACATGCTGACAGAACGACTCGGTGCGCCTTCAGGCTCTTGCCATCGCATGCCAGCGTCACGTCGACGAAGTCCTCATCGTCGCGCAGATTTTCGAACGCGGACGTTATGCTGCTTTGGTAGTTATTCCAGCGTAGGCAAAAATGTTGTGTGTCCACCATCGTCGATGATTCTTCACCTGCAATGCAAAGACGAGCGTCCATGAAGACCTCCGTCGGCTTGCTGACGATCGCGCGTGTCATCATCTCGCGCACGCGGTGGTTGCTGCAACGTGTGTCAGCCATGTTGCCGTTGATTGTCAATGAAGACATTGCAATTGCATAGCCCACAGGTGCGCGCCGTCCGCAGCGGCAAACACAGCAGCGCGCCAGATGCAGCCGCCACCACCGCGCAGGCGCGCGCGCGCCGGCAGCGATGAATGGAGGGTGAAGAATTACGCGCCACGATCCCCCAGCGGCAGTTTGCCGCTTTGTGAGCGCCCTGCCTCGCGGCGACAAGTGCGGCGCGGAGGCTCGAGGGCAGAGGCGCGGAGAAAAAATCAATACCTAATGCTGGCAATTAAATTTTAAGGCAGCCTAGCAGCACAACAGTCAGTGAGGCCGACAGGCAGCACGAGCGCTGCGCCGCGTGCGACGAAGGTGGCACTTGGGGAGGTGAGCGCGAAGGCGCGCGAAGAAGCGGCGAGGACGGAGGGCGGAAGGAAGTGCCGCGCGGCGGGCGCTTACGCAACACGCGGCACGCATCGGATGCAAGGCTGGCTGGTGTGCAGCCGCGAAGGCCTTGGCACACTCTCGCCGAGCGCCAGCGGGCGGCCGCGCGACGGCAATGCAGGCGGACGCGGCCGCAGCGCCGCCGCAGCGCCGCCGCCGCTCGGGCCAGCAGCAGTAGGCGCGCACGCGATGCGCCGGCCGGACACATGCGGGGCGGCGGCGGCGCTCGCCGGCGCGTCGCCGGCGCGAACTGAAACAGACGCAGCGGTAGAAGCTGCAAGGCTGGAAATGCCACCGCCCCGCCACCGCGCTGCCGCGCTTTACCATTCCATCTCTCGAAGCAGCGGCGCGTCGCCGTCGAACGCTGCACGGCGCGGCACGGCACGGCACACACTTCACACACTTCGCACACTTCGCGCACGCACGCAGCAGCCCCGCGCCTTCAACCTGGAAAAGCCGCCGTTGGCCGCACACCCGCGAAGCAAAACGAAAGTGCTGTGCCTCGCGCCGCACCGCCGCCGCTGCCGCCGCCAGTCGTCGCTAGTTCTGCGATAATCAAACACTAAACGTTATTAATTTTTTAATAACCCGCTCGCTCGCTGCCCGACCGCCGCGCGCGCCGTCGCACCCCTCTCGTTCTCGCCGAGGGCAGCTCCTTGCCTCCCTCCCACCATCTCTCTCGCCCCCCCCCTCCGCCGCCTCTTCTCACACTCTATCTCTCTCGCTTCCTCCCGTTCCCTCGCTCTCTTCCGGCTCCGCCGCCGCGATACATAAAACATGCCTAATACATAATATAAAATTATATAAAACGCAAATAAAACGCGAAGTGCAAAAACGGCCGCGCAGTGGCGGCGGCCGAAGTGGTGGGGTGGCTTGGGGCGGGCAGGCCGATCGGGGGAGGTGGAATGCGCGCCGGCCGAGGCGCACAATTAAAATTTTTAATTATTTCTAATACGCACATGTGATGGTCGCGCGCAGTATGTGCGCGAAAATGAGCGAGCGGCTGGAGGGGAAGCGGGGAGTTATGGATTCATTTCTGCGGCCGCTTCAACATTGCAACGAGCCGAAAAACTCTGCTTGCTGCTCGTGCTTGTTTAGTAATTTTGGCAATGAAAGTGTAGCCTCATCTATGAATAAATAAAAATATGACCGAGATAAGCGCACTCCACGCTCAATGCCAACGAAAAAAACAGCAGCCGAAACGACACGCACTCACAGACACTCTCCTGCGTGTGAATCTGCAATGCCTGATAACGGCTTTTTTTAAGGTCAGGAGATTATTACCAAACGCGCGCGCACGCACGCACGCACACACAGCCATGCGAAGAAAAAATAATTCAACCAAGAAAATGGCCGGCCGATTCGTTGCGGGCGATGGATAACATGACGTTCTGCACAGCGCAGACACAAGTGCAGTGCTCGCAGGCGTGAAGATTCGAACTGCTTCCATGCATGACATTCGCCAAACGCAACAGCGGCCGCAACGGACACAAAACAGACGCCAAATGCGCGTTGACTTTTCGGGGTTGCATTCTTCCACGTTCGGCGGCGCGCGTGGGCGTTGTGAGTGTGGCGTGAGAAGCTGCGCTTTGAGTTGGTTACCTTAGAGCTGGGGCTTCGACGCGAAACGAAAGTGACAACGGCGCTGGCGGCTGTGCGTGAATAAATCCATCATCCCTCGCACGCAGCGGTGGTAGTCCTCTCCTAGCGCGCGGCGTCGCACTGCACGGCGGTCACAACATGCATTTTTCGCGCGCGCGCGGGGTGGCCAGCAACGTGTCGCGAAGTCCGGAGTGCGGAGCGCGAAACAACACTTTTCAGCGGCGCGGAGAGCCGGCGGCAATTTATTTCCAAGTCCGGCGACGCGGCGCCGACTGTGCGTGCCGGCCGGAAACGCTCGAAGTCTCTTCACGCTCGCGCCGCGCACCGTATCATATCAGCTCGCGCCCGCGACTGCCGGCGTTGTATTAAAAATCCAAACGCGCAAAAAATGACTCCGCCGGCGCGGTTATTCTTTATTGGGACATAGCTATGAGACATCTGCCGTAATAAGCCAACACTAAAAAATAGTGCGTGTTGCCGCCCACCCCTCCCTTTCGCGCCGGCGTGCGTTGCGGCGCCGCGAGCCCGCGCGGCGGCGGGCGGCGGGCGGCGGGCGGCACGGCTGGCGAAATGAAAATGCGCAGAATAAAGAGTACAGGGCCGCAATTAAAAACGTCAAAACGCGCCGCGGGTGGGAGCGAGCGCGGCGGCGGGCGCGCGAGCGAGCGCGCTGATAGGGGAGGCAGCGGCGCGCGCCGAGGGAGGGGAGCCGCGCCGAAGGTGGGAGAGGGCGGGCGGCGGCCGCGCAACACACTACGACTACATGCATATACATACATCCATCTCCGCTGCGGGAGCGCAAAAACGCGCGCGCTCGGGCGGCGCGCACGCACCGCGATCCGCTTTTCGGGCGTTCGCCGCCCGCCCGCCCCGCCGCGCGCCGCGCCACGCGTGTTTCGCTTAGTTTTCGGTGCGCGAGCGCGCCGCGCCGGCTTTCTTTCTCTGCTTACTTTGCTGTTATTCGTTATTCGCGTTCGCGCGCGGAGGGGGCGGCTGCGCGCCGCCGACAAGGAGCGCCGCCGCCGCCGGCCGCGCGAAAATGGGCGCCCGAAAAAGAGGAAAAATGCTCGCGCGTCGTCGCCGTCGCCGTCGCCCCGCTCCCCTCCACCCGCCGGCCGCGGTGCGCCGCCTCCGACGACGACACCGCCGCCGCCGCCGCCACCGCGCGAAAGGAGCGATCGAACGATGAAATTAAATTGAGAATGATGCTGCCGCGGTGGAGGAAGCGCGAGCGATGATAAACGCACCTTTATGGGCGCCAGTTACATTCGCAGTGCACGCCGCCCCCGCGGACGCCAGTTCTGCATTCCGCATCCCAGTTACAATCCCCGTGCAGGAGTAGGTGTTGCGTGCCAGTGCCAGCTTTATGTCGGGCCGCAATTTTGCCAACAATATCAAACCTTGGGCCATTTTGCCGATAAGGGTACGCGCCCATCAGTGAAGGCCGCAACTCCCTACGGCTGCTCTTCCTTGAGATATCCTTCCGACGTCCTGTTCTTTTAAGATTTCGCAAACGTGGTGCATCACTTTAAAACCAGCACCCAGCTCCAACTCGGGGCGTAGATCAAAAATTCGCAGCCCGACGAGAGACGCTGCTGGGCTAATGAGTGGCGCACCTTCGGCGCCCCCGCATTCTCCCTGCGCCAGCGTACACGGCGCGCGCGCGCACTCGCTCGTTCGCATCCGTCCGCATCCTGGTACCTCTTCCATTTTTGCCTATCCCCTAATTCTCGGGCCGTGCGCTGCCCCACCGCCGGCGCAGCATTTGATGGGTGGTACACTTTTACTTCGGTTACTAATGCCAACGCACTAATACTAAAAAGCCTCCGCGCGCGCGCGCGCGCAGGCGACCCTTCATCAGCTCCGCGCAGCTCCGCGCCTCGCCCCGCCGCCGCCGCCGCCGCCGACTCCCCGCTCCACGCGACGTCGTTATTCAACTAAATTTTACCCCAAAAAATCATTACGCGTTCTTCTTGCAAATGTATCTGTATTAGGCGCGCGGGCGGAGGGACGCGGGCTGCGGATGTTGTGCGTGCGCGCGGAGAGCGAGAGGGCGCGCTCGCCTCCGCCGCCGCGCTGCCGCCGCCCGCCCCGCGCGCTCGCTCGCCCTAGTGACTATTGCTAGTGTGCGAGCCTCACGCATGAACATTTTAATTTCTCCTCTTTGCGCGCGGCTGCGCGCGCACGCGGCATGCTACCACTACTAGGCAACGAAGGCGCCGCTGATGGCAACCAAGCAGGGGCAGCGGCAGCGATGCCACTGTGATTCGGCCATTTTTCCCGTTTTCGTTCCGCCCGGCCATATTTTATTGATTTTATAATCAATATCGTAATAAAACCTGCAATGTTTTCATCTTTATTTCCCTCCCGCGCGCTCGCCGCCCCAGCATCCGCCGCGCGCGCCCTGCTGCCCCACCGCCCCACCAAACACCCCAGCCCGCACACACGCCGGCTGCAATAAATCCGCGCCGCTCAAAAATTTCCATCGCGGAAGCGGATTGCGCCCGGCTGGCGAGCGCGAAGCTCGCTTCAAATCATGATCATGCCAAATGCACGCTGAACATTTTCATGTCTCTTCATCGCAATTAACATCGCATCATGATTCGCGCTCCAAAATATTTATCCAAATACTTGGCTAATCTGTAAAGCTTGACAAAGCGCAGAACGTCCCTCATTCCGGAATATTTTTGCAGGACCCATCGCAATAATTATCAACAAACAATAACGAACAATGTTCACCATTAAATCAAAAATGGCCTCTTCTAAAGTGGATCAGTTCGAAGCGTCATAGTGCAGGATACATCCAACGAAAATGTCACGTGCACGTTAAAATGTTTGTCGCCCCTGTGGCCTGGAATTCGTCTTCGCTGATTTACGGTGGTGCCGCTGGTACAGCAAGGCGCAAAAATGTGAAACGCCATGTTGGCGATGTTATCAAAGTTCAAAAAGCGTAATTTTTTATCTAGAAATATGAAAGCGTTTCTACGAGCGGCTTTATTTGCTCTGGTACAACATTTCATTTACTTCACATTATCGTCACTAACTTGACTAAATTAGTGAGCGCGCCACTCACACGCCGGCGCATATCATCATCACGCATCGTCGGCGCCGTCAAGGACACAGGGTTCGAGTGCGCTTTTTACTTCGATTCGCTCGCACCGCGTATTGCACGTTCCGATTTAATTTCGTGTGCTCGCATTCCAGATAGGGCCTAATCACAAGTCCACTCCACTGCGGCTTATCTAGCGCCGCGTGGGGCTAGCGGGTAGCCCCACTAGGTGTAGGCGGCTCGCTCCATTTCGTGCGCGCATCGGGCCTACGAGAACGTTCGCAGCGTTGGCGCTCGCCGCGTCAAGCGCTGCCAGCCAGGCTGTTGTGACTGTTGATGCCGTCTGTTATTGTCGGCGGACGAAAAGTAGACAAAAACAGAGGAGTTTAGGAGGCGCGCCGCGGTATAGAAAATAACATCAACACGGGTTGAATGCACGGCGCAATCGCGCGCGCTCGCAAAAAAACGCGCGGGCGCCGCACGCCGAACGGAATCAATGAACGTGCGACGAGCGTAATTTTCCTTCCCGCGCCGCGCATTCGGTAAACAACAAACAAGCGCGCCGCCCGCGTGCCGGCTGCATTGGCGCGCGGCCGAAGCGCAACAACGGCAAGGCCGGCGGCCCGACCGCTCCTGCGGACGCTATTTGCCCTTCCTAGGCGTCCGCCGGCGCGAGCGCGAGCACAATGCGCATTAGTGATTCATGCGAGGTGTTATTTTCTGCGACGCCGACCTTGGCCCCGCGCGCGAAATAGTAAACGGCGCCGGCGAATTGCCGCCCGCACGTTGCCGAAATGTTGTTTGCGACTATGCGCACGGCGCGGCACGCCGCTCACCACGCACCCGTGCCCATGCCGCGCGCGCGCGTGTGAGTTAGTGTGTGCGTGTGTGCGGAGCACGCGCCGCGATGCCGGACCCGGGCCAGGCTTTGTTTTGACTGGCGAATGCTTGCTGCACTCGGGCGGCCGAAAAACGCCGCAGAGTTCAATAGACTCATCGCGTTCGGGCGTTTTTTTTTCGGTCGCCTTCGCCGACTATTTCCAAGTATTTGCATATTTCGTTAGCGCGCGCGACGTGATGCGCGTTGTTGTTTTGCTTCTCTTCGCGACGGCGTGTCGCTGTCGTGCGCTGGCTGTTTGTCCGCCAGCGGTTACGGCTATTGCGTCGCAATTCCCGCGTCCCGCCTGTAAACAATTCCAATTCCGGCTAATAAAATCATATTCATTTCACTGGCGGGCGCACGCAAGCGAAAATGTATTTGCTTTTTTCTACGCGCCGTGAACTAGTGGCGCGGCGGATGAATGCCTCGATTCATGCGCCCAAGCAGCGCGGCGCGAATTTGGACAACTCGCACGCTCCCAGCTCGCGGCCGCCTGGTGTTATCAGTTCCAGCTTTTTTTTAATCTCGATTCGCCGCTGCGTCGCTCGCGCGCGCGTCTCGCCTTCGCGCGCGCAGTGTGTGAATAAATATTTTTTTTAGATTTAGTGCGACCGTGAGCCGACCTTGGGTTAGTTTCGACTCGATTTTTTCGCCGCTTTTTCCGCGCGCACGGCGGCAGGACGATGCGCGGCGGCGAATAATAATCGCTGGCACGAATGGGACGCGGGCGCTTAAATTCATAATCGCCGTGATCCGTAGACGAAGTTCCCGGAATGCCGCAGCTATGCCAAAGAAGACATGCATCATCTGTTGCCACCACCTTCAAAATATCGCGCATTGCTCCAGCTCCAGCTCCAGCGTTAAAAATAACTCGGAACCCGATCACGGTGCAAAATCGTAACCAACTCCTTTACTTTATAGCGCAAGCAAGCTGACTGAATATCGACAGGGTCATTATAAAACTGAGTGATTCTTATCATTATTTGCATGCATTTGAGTATCCGCGCACTGTACCCGCGTATCGCTAACGTGGAATCGTTGAAAGCATAAAGATTAACAACCATCGTCGCATGTGAACATATTTTTCTTAAGTAAACGCGCAAACATCGCCTGCGCACGCATTCTGCCGCTTTTAAGCTGCACATGTCATTATGTTATCACAAATCCACTTAATGCGTTTATAATACGTGTAAAAATTAAATGTCCACCGAGACGATCGCGCTCGACGCTCTGCGACGTGCACCGTTATTGTTCCTCTCAGGCGCATGTTTGTGCGCCGTTTCGCGTTCACACGTGCGTATTTGTCCTCCACCAGTTCGCCAATATTTAACTAAAGTGCAAATACCTAGCACGTATCTGTAATTAACCACCTTCTCGTCTGCCCTTTTCCCAAGTCCCACGGAGGGGGACCTAACTGAAGCCGCTCTCAAGAAGCAACCGATAGGGCGAAGTGGAAAGTATTGGAACAATTATAGCAACTGCGTACGAGATCGGAGCGCGTTTGGGCACCTACCGATACGACTTTGACCTCTCATCTCAAGCGAGATGTACCATCGTTATGTGTATCTTGCTCGGTCGCTATCTAATGTTTACGCTCGACAACGCAGACGGATGGCGAAAGTTTGCATCCAGCCCACACACGCACGCACGGGCCGTGCGTACGAGGCGGCGGCCGAACGGGCGCGCTTGCCAGCCGCCTGCAAGTGGCAACCGAAGCACGCGATTTCTGGCCCACCAGCTGGACCAGCCGAAATGCACCAAGTGCTCCTAGAGTTCCAGTTGTGCTGCCGCCTTCATTCGTATCTAAGACAGCAATAAGCCGTGCAACAGTAGAGTAAATAAACTATAAAAATGGGTCAAACGATGATTAATCGGTTTAGCTAACATGAAACAATTGAACAACCAAGAAAGCACCACGGCGCCAACAGTTTTATTACTTTCATTCGCTCTTATCTTTACATAATGTCTCATCTGTTTCTATGGCGTGTCCGTCATAGAAAGAAGGTCATTGATGACCTAAAGACCGGACCAGCGCGCAATTGCCGATGCTTTATCTTTCAGTGGCGCGCAGTTAGAGCCGCCGGCATGACAACCAGTTCATTTACTTAATAAAAATATACGATGCAGTTTGCAAAGTGCGAAATTTCGATTGTGGGCCCATATCGGGCGTTGCTGCTTTGCGAATATAAAAACATTGTAGAAGAACATTGACGTTGATTGCGGGCTTGTCTCGGTTTTCTCAGTGTCCGCTAGCTGCTCATTTCGTCATGCCTAATGAAATCGCCGCAAATGAGCGGAATACATTGAATCGCCGCTGATTTTCTTTGCGGCCCGAGATAAGTGGGCGACTGTTGCAAACGGCGCGGGGCTGTTTGCGCTTTTCCTCGCTGTTGATGCGAGCGCGCAGCAAACATAACTAACATCAAAATATGTATGCGCGCTATTTGCTTACAGTCTGCGTGCGCGATCCGTCCGCTCGTCATCGCTTCGCCCCGCGCCTCTTTTTTATCGGCCAGCCGTAAGGCTTGCGTTAGATCGAGTGAAAAACGGTGACGCTGCGCGGCTGTGGCCGAATCCAGTCTCGCAGCAAACTTCGCTCCGTTTTCTCGCGAGCGACTGCGCAGCGTTGTGTGCGGCGCGGTGATGCAAATATTTGCAATTAAAATAAATACGAGAAAAATGCTTCGCATCAACCAGAAAAAAATCACAATCGGGCTATTCATGTTTTTATGGGGGCGCGTACAATGTATAGGCTTGTTGGTGAAAAAACGGCCTCCATTCATTCATTATGGGAGGCCTCCTCCCGCTCGGCGCGCGCGGCCGCGCCAAGAAACTCGCTTCTGACTGACCACTGCCACGAACAATTGCGTTCAATTATTGTGCCTTCGTCGTTTGTACTAAAATAACGGGCCACTGACGACTGGCGTTTTTCCGTTCGATATTAAATTGTAACGCATGCGATCGAGATGGTCGCATGCAATGCGCCAGCAGCACTAATTGATCTGAATGCTTTAATCGCGCCTTCATTCATTGACACATCACGTTCATAACGTCGATAGAGACATTGTTTCAGACGTGTGAACTGTTAACCGCGACTGCATGAACTCGAAGGACTTCCGGCACGCACATGAGCATGCTGTGGACTAATGGACTAAAACGCGGCACGCAGCCGCGAATTAGCGCTGCTTGCGCGTCCACCGCTGATGAACAAAGCTGTGGCATTAATGTGTTTCTCTTGGAAAGCACGGTCGCCGCGCCGGCGATAATTAATCGCTTAAAGCTGCACAATGCTCGTATTGATGGCTGCACGACGCGGTGCAAAGTTAGTATCAAGTCGGTCACGCTCTCCCCTCATAGATTGTTCGCCAATTGCAAGTGATTAGCTAGATGGAGAGATGATTTTCCTACCGCGCCTTTCCGGGCGCGCGTGCCGACGAGTATAGATTGAGCGGCGGCACACAGAAGGCGGCCGCCCGAGCATCCCCGGGAATTATCCTGCTATGATGAATCCGTCGCAGGGCGTACGTTTGTAGCGTGTATTCGGCGTATGTATTTCTCATAGGCGAGCGAGTTAGCGGAAGACGCGAAAGAACGGAAAATCGATAGGAAAAAATGGCCGTGAGGGAAGCAGCCCGCTCTGGAGCGGCGGCAAGGCGAGATGCGCGCGCCGCCCGCTCCCGGAGAGCGTGCGTTCATATGTTTTTGTTGCGATTTGCGCCAGCTAGTTTTGCTTTTATACTATTGATTAAAATTTAAAAGAGAGCCCCTTCGCGAATTTATTCCGGTATTTATTTTGCGTTATGTGCTCGCGCGCCGCCGCCGCCGCCGTCGTCGCATCTCTGTCGCTCGCGCGCGCGCCCACGCCTACCGCTATCGGACGGCTCGTCCGCGCGTGCCCCCCGCGACGTATTCAGCAGCGCGGCGGGCGCGCCGCGGATGTTTTCGGCGGCGCCGGTGGGGACCACCCCGTGCACCGCGCAGCCCTCGCACAACCGGCGAACAGAATGACGCGCGCGCGCGCTTCCAAATGCAACGTTCATAATCACGCAGATACAAAACGTTTCATTTCACCAAAAATGTCACAACCCGCACGCCTGCAGTGGCAAATGTTGCGCCTTGACCTCGTGTGCAAAATGGAGGTGACTTGTCAGAAGCAACAGGGGTAGACTGTGTAGACGAGCACGTTGAAGCCGTTGAGCGGGCGGTCGCAGATCTCCCAAGCAGCTGCGTTCCAGCTCCTTGCGACCATTGAAGCAATATAGTAAGGAGAGAGGATGACGGATGAGGCAAGGATGGGGAAATTTGGAGTTACCACTCGGCCGGCGGTTTCCTCTATCTACCCTCTGAGCTACCCTCTGCGCTGAACGAATGAGTGAAGCGATTCCGGGTGGCCTGGCCTACCAACAATCGTTTCTCGACGCGTGCGCAACTAATCTCAAAAAAAAAACTGCGCATCTCTTGACCTTTTCGGTCACCTTTATCGAACATATTTTTATCGCGAATGTGTGCTAGCTGGAGGCACTGAGCGCAACTATTCGAATGCCAACTTAACAAATGAGAGCTGAATTCAAACAAAACCCGAAGCAATCGATCGCCTAAAAACCCGCTCGCTCCTCGTGGGATACTCGTACGATGGCGCCATCTCTGTGCGGCGGCAACGGCGGTTCGAAAAGCAAGACGGAATTTCCAGCACGCTTTTGCGCAAACATTCCACATTCCCGGCTTGAACGGACGAATGCTTACTTACCTCTCCCGTGCTGATCGGCATGCATTGGTGTTAAATTGACAGGTTTCGCCCAAAATAAACAACAAAGCAACGCCGACGAACGACGCCGTGGATGGGACATGCATGAATGAATTAGAAATGAAAAGCTTGCATCGATGTGTCGGGGGCGATTTCCGTCTTGCTCTCGTCTGACAAAAATTGCGCCGCGTGCGGATTCAAACAGACTTACCACTTCGAGAGGGGCCGCGTGGCGTTCGCACTGTTAATCACTGCACGGCAGGCGCGCACTCCATCCGCCAACGTTCGGCGATGTTTCAACACATCGGCGCTTTTCGCGGCACACCGCATCCAAATTGGGCGCGCGCGCGCGCGCGTAATAAATGTGCGCTGCTTCGCGCGGCGGGCACAGCCACGCGGTGGCGGCAGCGGCGCGGCGGCGGCGGCGGCGGCAACGGCGGCGGCGTGCGTTTCTTGGGCGCGAGGCGGTGCACCCCCAGCCGGCAGCGGCGGCAATCCCAAAAAAGTGCGCAGTTTACGAGCGCGCGCGCAACACGGCCGACCGACGCGCACGCCAGCACGCACCGTGTGCCGCCCCCGCCGCCGCCATCCACCTGCGGCTACGCGTGCACGGCATGTGCGCTAGCGCCGTATTGCAGCCGCGAATGAGGCTGGAGCGGCCGTTTTCGGGCGCGCGACGCTGTCCTGAGGAGGATTTGCCACATTTGCAATCGCAATCCGCAGTTTATTGGCGCCTTTAATATTCAGTGGCGCATTTAATATTCGGCGGCGACGGCTTGCGCCCAGCGCTTGCCAGCCCACGTGCATTGCGGCTGCGGCGCCGTCCGTTAAGTTAGCTCGATGCGCGACAATCAATAACAAAATGCATTTTCACGATGCTCGCGTTTGCGCGACGCGAGCAGGCGAATTGAATGCTGAATTGAGCGCCGCGCGCTGCTGCGGCAGCAAATGCAAAACGCAATTTCTACGATAACAATTTGCAATTTTTGTTATCACAAACTCCCCACATAAATTATCCAATCCAATTCAAGCCCACCCGATCGACTCCGCGCGCACAATAGCAGCTCGCAAATGAAACGAGCACATCTATGAGCTGCGTAGGTACGCGTCCTCCAGCCGCAATGAGCGGAACGCACCGTGGAAGGAACGACTCGTACTTTTCCTTCTTCTCCTGCGTTTCCTGCGTTTCTCCTCGCCGTCTCCACGCCGGGAAGCGCAGCGTCTCGCGCTTGCTCTGCGCTCGCAGCTAGCGCTGGCGCGCGGCTAGACGAGGCCGAGCAGCCGCAGTTTTCCGCTCTGTCGCTGAGCGCGCAAGTGCGGCCGCGGCCAAATAAAATAGAAACGAAAGAAAAACTTACAGTGCTCGGTGGTGCAAACGGAAAAGCAGAAATAAAATCGGGGCGGCAAAACTGCGCGGCCGGCGGGTTCAATGCAGGCGGCTCAAGGGAAAGCGTCGAGGAGGCGTCGAGGAGGCGTCGTCGTCATTGTCGTGCTGTGCGGCTCGGGAACGCTTTCCGGGCGCCGAAGGCAGCGGGAATGCAGCGCGCGCAAGAACGGAACAGTTAAGTCAGGTCGGGCTGGCCGGCGTCGCACTGTCCAGTCGCACAAAGTAGAACTGCCGGTTGGAAGCGAAGACCGAAGCGGGCGAAAATCGAAATCAAAGTTCTCTCCTCGGGAGGCCGCTGGCAAATCCGCAAAAATTTACAAACGCTGGCCGTCCGACGTGCGGAGTGTGTCCGGCGAGCGCGCTGCGTCCCCGTCTCCGGGCGGAGTACGGCTTCGTCTAACCACCTTGATGGTCTAGTAAATACTCTAACGCACAATGGTCGGCGGCTCGCGCTCTACCCCTTTTTCGGCGCAAACTATACACACACGCGAAATTCGCGCGAGCAGTGCGGAGCGACGCGGCGCGGCGCGGCGCGGCAGGAGAGCGCTAGCGTGCGTACGTGTGTGTATGGGCGCGCGATCGGCGCGGAGCCCCGTCAGCCGAAAACTTGTAGGACCGCTTTTTTATTATTATTCGAGAGCGGCGGCGAATATTCGGCGCGCGGCGCTCCTCTGCTTTCGCATGCGCGGCGCGCTGGCTGAGCGCGCGCGGCGCTGGCGTCGCGCGAATTCATAGGCGCGCACAGGTACACCCGAAAAGCCGCCCGCCCCAGCCCCGCGCGCACGCACGCATCAAAATGCATGCAGCACTCGCAGCGCCGCGCGGCGGCCGCGGCCATGCCCACGCCGAGGAGGAGAGCGCCTCGCGCCTCGCGCCTCGCGCCTCCTCAGCGCGGCGCGCCGAAAAAGCGCGCGCTGGTGGTGGCTGAAGGGGGGCAGCGCCGCGCCGAAAACGAGCGCGACAGCGAGCGCGCGCGCGGCTGGCTGGGCGCGCTGAGCTGGCGGGGGAATGGGCGCCTAAGCCCTTACATAGTTGCTCCCCCCTAAACTACGAAATTCTGCGCCGGCTCGCGTGCGGTCTGCCGCGGCGCGCGCAAAAAACGCAACAAAGAGCGCCAGCGGGGCCGGGGGCACACGACATGCGTGCGCGCCGCCAGCCATTCCGCCGATAATTCCGAATTCGCGAGGTTCCCACCTCTGGTCGGCGGCCTGGTGCTGCGGCGGATCTTGCCCATCGGCGCTCGCCGAAAACGCGCCGCTCCTCGGCGCTGCAGGTCTTGCGCGCTAATTCTTGCGCTGGCGACCCTCTGATTGCGCAAGCGCGCTCGCGAGCGCCGCCCGAAGTCGGAGATTTCTCCGCGCGGCGGCGCGCCGGGCCGCCAGGCCGCGCCGGCCCCCCGGCG
>JAAAKC020000006.1:716423-731585 GCA_010014765.2 Aenictocupidus jacobsonorum | reverse complement strand
AGGCAGGCGTACCGTCGGCAGCACTGGCGCACGGAATGACGAAAGACAGGTGGCCTACCCACAAGCCGGCAGATCAAAGCAGCGCCAAGCGTCCATTGATAATCAGGCCGGCCGACAATGGCATTATGTCGCTTCCATTTCACCTCGCTTCGCCGCGGCGCACGCTTCCACTTCGCCATCGCAACTGTCACGAGTGCGCGCGCGCGCGCGGTGAAAATAACTCGCGCCGGCCACGCAAAACGATCGACTCGCAGCAACAGCAGCAGCCGCAACGCGGCTGAACTTCACCTTCACGCCGTGCGCCGCCAGCGCCGCCGCGAACGCAACCCGCGTTGCCCACATGCGAGAGTCGCCGATTCGCCGGAGATGAAAGTGAAGCAGGTGCGAAATTAATTAGCGCCATAGAAATTAACGAGATGTTATCGGCGGCGCGGCGTCGTGTTTTGGGCGTCCGCGTTGTGTGCGCGCCGATGCAATCTGGATGCGACGGATGGCAATAAAAGCTAGGCGCGCTGAATGCGAAGAGCGCAGCGCCGGCATTTATGAGTTTCTTTTCGCCGCGCATGCGCCGCCGCCATTATCGGCCGTGATGTATCGACACGACAAGCGAACGAAAGCAATAAAGTTCGACTAGAAATCGAAACTTTTCCCGTCGTTCTTCTTTTTGCGGCGAGCCTTCGCTATTATTATTGGCCGGCAGCGCGGCGTGCGATTTTCTCTTACACTTCATCGAATTGTTCATCACAATCGCGGAGTGCGTCAAGTCCGGGCACGTGCACGCCAACACCTGTCTGGTTCGTTTCGCGCTTGGAAGGCTCGCGTCGAATTAGAATCCAAATTCCGTTCCCATCGGCCGCTGTGACACCCATTCGTTTGGCGTGGTTTATTTGCGATTGGCACCGTTATTACGGCCGCGCTGAACGCGCTCCCTCCTGTCCCGCCGCACTCGCCGACTGCGGCGCACGCGCGCGGCTTAGGAAGCGCAGCGCCGCCGGCGGCCGCCACGCGGCGCGCTGATTAATACGGCAACTCGCAAATTCGCGCGCATCAAGCACGTAGGCCATGCGCGCGCCGCGCGCAACGGGGACGACTTAATAACGGCGCCGCGCCGCGCCCGCGAGCCTCGCTATCGATAACCAGCCGCGCGCCCGAAAGGAAAACAAATAAAATGCTTCCGCGAGCGGGCACCTTGCCCGCGCTGATAGCGAGCAATTTGCTGGCCTCTGCCCGGATTTACAGCTACAAATCGCATTCTTCCTACTTGTCCGGCAGACTTGTCTAGCACCTGCTGTCATGCGTATGCAGGATGTGCCAACATCTAACTTATTCGAGAATTATCAACGTAAGCATCATCGAAAAATTGCGGCCGTAGGGAGTTCTAACCATTAGAAAGATGGCTTGTGAAAGAATACGCGCCAATACGCCTCGCTACCTCTCGCAGATGGCTCGTAAACTGTGCCAAGTTTTATTGGCGACATTTAGTGCCACTTTTCGATTGTAAACGCATTTTATCAAGAGAGCGAAGCGGCGAGAAGGAGCGAGAGCGAGTATCGTATTTAAAATCGAAGCATAATGCTCTGATACGGCTAATAACAACGCAATTCAACAGTTTGAAAGAAAAGACGAACAAAAAGAAATACAAAACAGACGAAGCACTAAATGTCGTCCACTGTGGCGCGACAGCAACGCGACGACTAAGAAAAATCGATATTGCGCCGTTTATGAAATCCTTGCCGATCGGCGCGTACGAACGCTGGCTTTTATTGCCCACCGCATGTTTATTGATTCCCCCCTGCGGTCGCAGCGCACAATGAGCGCGATAAAAGCCATTCGCCCGCTTTGAAACAAGCAGAAAACGCATAAACATTTTAATAACCACCGGCCCATGCGTCCGGCCATACCGTTAACCTTCTGACTTTTAATCTGATTGTACAATTCTTCCACTGCGCCAAGTAACACTTTGTTGTATCGCAATGTGGCGCTGCTCGACGCCGGGGTGTTTATTTCAGCTACGCGGACGACGCGCGCGCCGTGCACATTCCTCAGATGTCAGTCGCATCAATAAAATTAACGATATTGATGTTATTCGCCCGCGAACCGCGAACTTGCCCACTGGAAGGCATAAAAACCGACGCGCCCTCGGCGCCGCAGGTAAACGAGCGCGCCGCACACGTGGGTGCGCGCGTTGCGCGTGTGCGTGATCCGCAACGCGCTGCGCCGCGATTATTTGACCATCGCGCGGCCGCTGTTTGCTTTTCAGTGCTTTTAAGTGGCCATAAATAACCGGCTGCGGCGCATCGGGGCGTCACGCCACTGCGCACACAAAAATGAGATAATTCGATTTGGTTTAACCTTTCGACCTTGGGGCGCGACGCGCGGCCGCCGATGCGCCAACAATACGCTGGCACCGGCGGCCGCAGCGGCAGCGCAACGCGCGGACAGCGCCGGGCATTGTGCGGCGCGTCCGGATATAAATCGGATGCAGATACCGAGCGTGTGCTCTATGGTGCGCGGCGGTAGTAAGGCGAGCAGGCCAATGAATGAAACGATGCGGTGACTGCGGCGATGGATGGCGGCGAGACTGCGTCGTTGATTCATCATACTGCGCGTAATGGATATAAATTGTACTTGCATCACCGATTTAATTGATGTCCCGTCGCATCCATAAATATTTTTCATAGTATCAGTCGATGGCAGTACTATTAGCACTCTGCACGAGTAAACGAGCTGAAATTACAGCAATTAAATACGAATAACATTATGAATTCCATGCAGCCAACCGTACCTGTTCGAAATGCTCCGCCATTTTGGGCGGATTTAATATTCCCAACACAAGTTAGTGTTTTGTTCGGCGTTGAATTCGAATGTGTCGCACTGATTCTGCGCATTAGTTAGCTTCTCACGTGACAGCGCCAAACAATTTTCCAAATGCTCGCGCTGTGTTGCCCAACCGACTGCCGATTCGTTGCGGGGAGTGCTCGCATCGTTCCGGCGAAAAGAAGCGTGCGACGAAGCAGGAGGCAATGCAAGAAAACTCGTATCCGCACCGGTTCACCTCTCCACGCGCAGCGTGAGCATCACACACGGCGATGCAAAACAAACGCGAATCGAACGCTAACAAAACCGCAACGATACCAACCAACCCGAATGAAAAGTCCCTAAATCACTTTTAGCACCATTCTTCAAGCACCATCATTGGTGAACTTTCGTTTCGTCGCAATAATAAATTCGTGTCGAAACAATCATCTCGGAATAATCAGGGTTTGGCACGTGATTGAGATTACATATGTTCGATTTCGGGCGGCTTCGCCGTCGGTGCGCGCTCGGGTTCAAGATAGCCCGAACCACACACATGATGGAAACCGCCTGAAGAGGAAGAGCTCGACCGGCGTTGTGAAAAAAACGCCACGGCCGGCGGCGAGAGGAAAAAAAAGATAATCATAGCGGGACTCACTCGGTTGCATTCCAGCGCTTCGGCGCTGTGCTCCTCTTTCTGTCGAAAGCAATTCGAGCATTTGATCTTGTTGAAGATGTTCGGCGTGAACTTCTTGCAGTGCGACATTGTCCCTTGCTAACGATGACGATCGCGCGGACACCGCCGCTCATGTCATCACACCGGCGAAGGCGTTTGTCACTGTTTGTAGTACTTACTGGTCTTCTGCACTTTGCACCGTCCAAGTGTTCAAGCTACAAGTGTATTCGAAATCTTAATCGCAATTGGCCGCAAATCGCGGATGTTTTGATAAGTGTCCGACGCACTTGCATGCAACGCTATGCTGTTGATATTGAACGCCACCTGGTCGTGGCGTTTTGGTTTCGGCGTGGTTCTCAACGCAGCACGTCGCAGTGGAAGCTGAAAATGCACTTGCAGCAGGTTCGGCAGATCGGCAGCGCTCGAGAGCAAGTCCTCAAACGTCACGCGCGTTGCGTCGAAGCGTGAGCGCGCATTCATAGAAACGTTGGCGCCGCGTCTCTGGCTATGGCGGCGCGCATTGCACTTGCATTGCACTTGCACTTGTCGCGAACGCGCGCGCGCCGCACATGCACTCTCGGCGCGCTGGCGAAAATCGCGCGAGCAGCGCGCCGTGCGTGTGTCGCAGAGGTGCGCACGACGCACTTTTCTCCGCGCACTGCCGCTGAGGCGAGCGGCGGTCACCCTCCGGCCTCACCAATTGCTGAAGTAAACGTGGTCACGTCCGACGATCGGGTTCCAATGTGATTGGAAACGAAATTCTTGGCGACGACGACACTGTATGCACTGGAGTTGTGTGGTGCACCGTGTTTGTATCAGTAATATCGACGATTTCCGCGCGGAGATCACAAGCGGACGCGAATTCTCGTCACGAGACTGTGATCGCGCCACGCGCGTCAACGCGTGCACCTCAATCGATGCCTCACGTAGGACTGACGAGAGCGCGAGCCGCGGCCGCAGCGCTGACGTCGAGAAGTGCGGCGAGTCGCGCGCCCCCCGCTCGAGTCATCCGCGAGCCGCGGTTGCGACCCGATCGACGGCCTGCCGTCGGGGCAACCATGCGAACTAAACATAATTATAATTATGCACGCGAATCCACGCATCATGGCTCCTCGTCTACAACACTACGCTAACTGCGAACGAAGATCGATCACCTCAATCATCTGCTAACCTAAAATAAGTACTTTTATACCAGAAAAACGAATGTTCGGGCGTCTAAGTGTTTAGTTTACAATAATAAACATGCTTTAATGCCAGTGCCACCTTTGCTCATACGCTGTGTGGCGAATAAACAAATTGTAAGCTCTATGATTTAACTCAGTGCTTCCTAACCTCTGGTTATTGATCATTGGTTTATTGGGTTCATTGGAGTTTCATTTGTTCACAAAACGCAGTTTGGGTAATTATTCACCTAGAATGCAAAGCAGGCGTTAACTGGCCCGATCTGACCGGCAACCTGCGAGATTATGCAACTACTGTCTGTCATATAGCTATCTAGTTCTCACGCTTCTTTAAGAGGTGTTTTTTTTTAAACACAGTACATTTAGTTACTTATGTCAGAAATATAAATGTTAAAAAATAACATACACTTATCATTTCAATTTTTCCATGTAGTTCCGACAACAGCGCCACACATATGATGTAGACGGAATCACTTATTCTTAGTAAATTTTGAGTTAAGCGGCATTGCCACGTTGAATATGGCAGAAACCATAACGACAAATTGTTTAAATTACACGAACACAGCTTTGTCTAACCAGTATTTTATCAACATCAATTTGGTGTACAAAACCGTATGATCATTTGTATCCATTTCGTCGACTGGATGCTAAATTTCATTGCGTAACGCGCTTATAGAATAACTTGGCATACGTGCATTGCGCCCATCCGTTCTTCGATACCCTCCATTCCTTCTTGTTATTATTAGAATTGAGAGGTGGGAAATTGCTAAAATTTAACCTCAAACGTCGCGCTCAGCTCATCCTGGGTCGTGCGCTGGTTTCGCCGCTCTCCGCGAAGAGTGTACGACGTTTGAATAGCATTAACGCAGTGAGAAGTGCCCGTGCAAGGCACGCGTGTAGTAGAACGAGCAGGATACGCAACCAGCGAACATTTCGTTGGGTGAGGTGAACGAGAAATAATTACACGACGATGGACGCGGGCGGCGACAGGTAATATTTACAATTTTTCGCACCGAATTTCGTACTGAGCTAGTGTGGTTAAAATGATACTTGCAGAGCTGCGCATTCGTCAAATGCTGCTGTGATACGGGAGATCTATGATAGTGAATATGCTCTCCAAACCTTCGCAATGGAGCTTGAAAGGGCTCTGGATGCACAGTGTTGTGTGATTGTCATTGAGCCAGCACAATTGGGTGATGAGACTGCAAGATGGATCAGTGTGGGGAATTGTCTGCACAAATCTGCTGTACTATCAGGGATAGGATCTGTTGTTAGTAGTAAGTACTGGAAATCATTAGGCATTTAACATTTGCTCTTCTTCATGGTTTCGCACTTTGTTTTAGGTATTATTTGGCCAGAAAACCCCTTTGCGAGCACTCCAATGGCTGTAGTGTCCCTTTTATGTACAGGACTGTACACAGCTTCCTGGCAGTTTGACAACTGTGTTAAATATCAGGTAAAGTTTGAAAATTATCAAATTGCAACAAGTACATGAAGTTCAAATAGAACTCTCCAAAGGTTAGTGAGTAGTAATATCTTGTTTGATAGGTCGAACGTGATCCTAAAAAGCTCTCCCGTCTGCCCGTATTGAGCGCGATGTCGGCGGCGGCGCCGGTCGTGCTCGTCCGCAAGGACGACACCAAGCGTAAGATCCTCCACTGGACAGTGACGCTGTCGGCGGTGGCGTTGTCCACGTACAAGATATACAAGAGCATGAAATAATAGTCGCGTCCGCAGAATGTTTTTAGTGAGAGACACAGAGTCCAATGCAACCACCCCCATGCATAATATTGTTAGTCGATTCACAGCAACTTGATACAGCGCGCAACAAGCGCGAGCGTGAACTAAATCTATGCAAAATCGTATCTTTTTCGATAGTTAATGTTTCCGAGTGATGTTTAGTCAGCAAAGCTACAGTCACAACAGAGTTCGTTCGTATTGAATCATAAAGCGTTTCAAACGAGGCTAGAGGCTTACGAAACGCTTGGTAAGTGGCGACAGGGAATCAGTGCACCCACAATAATCGTCACACTTCCGAATAAACGCATTTCTTCGATTATCTGCATTTCCCCGTCTCTGAACAGATTACATTATAACTTGCCTCCAAACTACCCAGCGGTACAAAGAAACAAGTTTCTTTTTCACGTGCCCCTTACCCCCCTCAATAGATGTAGAATTGCATTGTGTGCATAGAACTTGGCCTATTGGATTAGTATGACGAGTAATGTAGAATCAGTAAAGTGCTACACCTGAATTGATCTGACCTAATCATCGACCGCGTCTGTTCATGTGCAAACCAATGACAAATTCGACAGATGGCTGGTAGACAGGTACAAGTGAGTACAAACGAATGCAGATAATTATTGTACATGTTGACGAATTGTTGCAGATTGAAAATAAATATATTGTTGTAAATAATTTGTGTTTGGCACTCACGTTCAGCTAGAGAGTGATGTCTTAAGTTATAAAATATATATCTTAGTGGCTATTTCACGGAAAACATTCACATAAGTATTATATGCTTAGCGCAAACCTACAGCTAAAATTAGTCTCTGGTCAGAACTTGGAAAACGCTAATTGCATTCATTTGGATTGAGGTTTATCAATCTGTCAGGTTCGCACGTAATGTATTCTAGCATTCTGGATGGAAGTACAAAAGCGCCCAAAGCTACGCCTCCGCCTTGAGGGCGCGCCGCCTCATGATGAGGAAATACACCGGGGGTAAATACTTACGCAAGAAGATGGCGGCCTTCACGTACAGAGGCGCTATGACGAGTTCTGGCCGGCGCATTGTCACAGTCTTAAGGATTTCGTGTGCCACGTAGGCAGCGTCGTAGCCGCGCGCGGTGTCCTCGTCTAATTGCATGTGTTTCTCCCCGCTGGCGGTGAGCGCGTTCAGCGAGAGGTTCGTCTTGATGTAGCCGGGCGAGACGACGGTCACCATGATGTTGTGCTTGGATACTTCGGCACGCATGCTGTCGCTGAACGCTTGCAGGGCGTGCTTCGAAGCGCTGTAGGAGGATCGTTCTGGGATCGCTATCAGACCTTGCACCGAGCTGACGTTGACGATGTGGCCTTGCTTGCGTTTGATCATACTTGGCAAAAGTGCTGTGCTCCACAAAAAGAAGATGAAATATTAATAAAATGTAAGTTCAGCATCATATTAAAGATAAATATACAGATTGTCTGTCTTCTCTGTGGTTAATTGTAGTATTGTGAAATTTAATAGAATGTCGATAATATATTCATGGCTGAATTTCTGTGTTTCACTTGTTTGTTGGTTGATTTGTACAATGTACATTTCGGCTTTTGCCATAATCAGGTATTAAATTTCACAATACAAAATATTTCATCAACAACCAACTTCAGTGAATTGCAGTATTGTTAATATGGGAATGATATGGATAATTTTCACTTGATTTCTAATATATATCAATATTGTGTTGCATTTACCTCTAGTAAAGCAGACTGTGCCAAAATAGTTGACATTCATGATGTTCATATCAACATCAAGTACTGTGTTCAGCACTGATCCTCTGTTGGACAACCCTCCATTGTTTATCAATATATCCACATGCCCTGTGACTGCCAATATATTATTGGCATGTTGTGCCAAACTCTTGAAGTCAGACAGATCCAGAGGTTCAATGACTGGATGCAAGACTGGTCCATTTGTGGGCAATTTGAGTAAATCCTGCCTTACTCTGTCCAGCTCTTGTCGTCTCCTTGCACACAGTACAACCTGACAGCCATGCATGTAGAATTCATGTGCTAGTGCTTCACCCAAGCCAGAGCTGGCTCCTGTTATGACTACAACCTAAGATTTACAAACAAATATTGATATAAGATGTTCACCAAACTGGACTGTTCTGTAGTCAGGTTTACTGCTACTCTTTACCTTGCCAGCCAAATTACCATACACTTTATTGAGGTAAATTGATCTTAATAATTTATATACCAAGTATGGAATTGTAAAGGCAATGCCCACTGAACTGATGTAGTTCCAAACAGTTTTGCTCTCTCGTTGCACGTCCATTTCTGATGTCAGGGTGTTTGGTTGGTTAGGATGTTTTACAATCTGATGTTTTTAGATTTGCGTTGCTCGTTGGCAAATGATGACTGGCGCCCGCAATTGCCACACCTAACATATATCGCGATATTTTTTATATTTTCCTAACTTATCATCGCAGCCTGATTGAATTGAATTCCAAATTCCATTGTCATTTTGAATTGAATTTTATGTAATTGGAAGCATAGTTGCGTCCATGACAATCGCCACCGTGATGGACTCAATCAACAAAATGAAACAGCAGCTGATAGTCACGACGTGCCTGCAGCGCGGCACGGAAGTAAATGAAGCACTCTTCAGACGTAGTACGACGGATGAGACGCACGCACGCAACACGCCAGCAGCCACCGAAAATGTGAACGTCACAACGCGACTGAATTCAACTGACATAGGCGCACCAAAGTCAAAACTGCAACGCGGAGCAAGATGGAAGCCTGGTTCACCTTGCAACTTCGATTTTCATTTTATTTTTCATTGACATTACCTGTTACAGTAATTCACCTACGCGTTATTTAATCAAGGTCAGCAAGAGACACATAGCAGAACGACGACTCAAAATGGCTGGATCGGACTGTGTAGTAAATTACAACAGTAAATACGACTCCTTTTACAGATGTGTTTCACCAATCTTTTTTCCGAAATGAATGATGACGGGCTTATATTTACAAAATCAAGGCGTTCTTATATATCCCACATGACAATTAACATGCATATTTATTCGTCATTGATTGAATGCATCCACATACCCCAATCATGATTCTGCTCTGACATCAGTTTCAATCATATATCAATACAACGATGCAAAAATAGTCTTGCTTTCTGAAAGCACTGAAAGCACTGAAAGCACCCATTACAGGTCGCACGTGACGATGTTATCCATTTCAAATCGTACTTTGAAGTAATAGTGTTTATATTATTAAAAAGCTGTATGAATTCTGTGCGGTTTCGGTAGTTTTTGTCCGCTTTCGTTCGTGTGTTAAGATGGGGACCCTCAACTTCGTATTTATGCAACTTTACATAAACAAAAATTGTATTACTCTACAACAAATATAATTTATAATATAATATGGATAATTTAGTGTGTATAAATATAGAATCTATTAAAATAATTGTTAATAAATAATTAATAAAATAATACAATACATGTATTTAAGTTGAAATAATGTAATATTAGGTGCTATATAATTTGTTAGTTTTGTTGCTTGAGTCCTTACACTAATTCCTTATTTTCCTAAATTAATTACAAAATAAAACGAAACGCCTGCCGTAAATTTCCATACAAAAGAAGTGTAAGTGTGCATGTCATCATGTAAAATAAAAAAAAAAGAGTAAATTAAACTGTAGAAAATAATATAAAATGTGACATGTATAAAAAAATAGTTAAAATAATCCAATAATTTTAAGCAAACGACATGAATCAAACATGATTTAGTTTCCGAGAAGTCCACCCGATCGTTACAATCTAAGCTGTTGTGGCACTATTGTACATTAATTACAACTTTATATTACTAATAAATACAAATGTAACACAATAAAAGCAGAATGTTATTAAATGATATATTATTACGTTTTAGTTGCGTATCTTGCGAAATAGTTGTTTTTCTCTCATGATTTGTTTTCTTATCCGTAGCATTGGTTTATTTCTTAAATCTCGCTTTAAAGTCCAAGTTAGTTTAATTTACGCTTTGATCTTGTACGTCATCTCCTAAAATACGCAACGATTCGGTCGCGGCATAATACTATCCATCTTTGAGCATAAAATCCTTGTTTCTTGCCTGGTTTTGTACAAAATCAATTGAATTGCGTTTCGCGGTGTGCTTCACAAGCGAAATAAATTGAAACTATATACACAGCGTGCCCAAGAACGAGTATGCAGAGGTGATAATGCAATCGCTCATGTCGCGCCCATCTTCGCTTAAACCCATTTAGTTTGTACTATGCGCAACACAAATTAATACAATTAAACGCACGTTACCGAACATAACAATATTACACAACTAAGTTTACTGATCTCCGAGTTACTGGATGGCAATTCACTATTTACCATGCTTTAGATTACAACTTTCACTGTATCTGTACTGAATCTGTAAAAATGCGCTGATGACCAAAAACGGTAAAAACTCGGCAACATGTGGTAGTCGTGTGTATAAAACACCACTTCATCGGAAATTTAAGCAGTAAAACCCAATGCTTCGGAAGAATGACGCCTTACAATCGCTGAAAAATACTGAAGATATGGTTTACTCGATCACTCGAACTGTTCACACTTTGTATGCTTTGAAAATCGCACGCTAATGATGTCGGCCAAGTGTAAAAAGTGATGTGCCGTTTTTAAAATACGCGCGCTTTAATGAAATGTCTGTTTTCCAAACCCGATAAAAAACTCCACTAAAAATCGCAAAAACGTCGAAAAGGTTCCACGAATCTCATCGGAAATATCGCTATGTTGTTATTATCGATTCTTCCCAATCAAAACATGTTTGCTCTCGCCGTCGTGTGTCTAAATTTAGCGTAATTTATTTTGTCACTCAAATGTTTGCGGCCGCGAACCTTCCGAGTTGCAATTCATCGAGCGGGTGTAAAACAGTTAGAAATAGCAATGAACTGCGTTAAGGCCACCGTGTAGATATCGGAACAAACAATATGCACCAATTTGGTTCCGCAACAGACGTGACGTTGATTGGATTATGCGCAAACAAATTGCATGCCCATTGAACTAACTCGCATTTCCCCTATGTACATCCAACATTATTCGCCTACAACTTGTTGCCTACACAGATATGGTTTTTCTTTTCACTCACAAACTGGTTCGGGTACAATAGCTAACTTAATTTTAGAGAAATGTTTGCAGACAGTGCACGTGATTCTTGTGTACGCTCGTTCATAGTCTAATTTAATTCCCGTTTCCACCGAGGCGAGACAATTTCACGATATATTTCCCGAAGACAATGCAACCTCATGGAACCGTTTCAAAGGCTTCATTTAAATATTAAACATGTTTCAGTGTAAATAGTTTCAAACATGTTTAACTTAAATGCAATCCACGATCACACTTTCGTGGCAACTGAAGTAATATTTCAGTAGTCGTATAGCGAATATGTTCTTTTCTCAGCATGCTGGTGTGTCTATGCAGTATATGACATTCTTACAAATACCTCCGCTTCCGCAATGGTCAATATGGAGTCGGTTGTCCGTACGTAGATTTTGTTAGTTATATACTTCATGTTAATATAGATCTGTTTTCGACCGTGTAAAAATACTTCAAAATCTCACTAGCTACAAATAGGTATTGTTACGGGTCTGCATTTTGTGTATATGCATGTATAATATAGTGACATAGTTACTCTTATTTGCGTTTTTCTTAAATGTATCTACACGTTGAATTTTACAATATTCCACCGCCAATCACCGCACAAATATTGTTTTTAATTCTTTGCAAGAACTCAAAGAAACAGAAATTAGTATCTAATACGGGTAATGACTATACTTCTTATTTAAAAAATAAAATCCTCAAAATCGAGCGCGTGTTCACGCGATCGAAATATTCCTCTCGAAACGATTGTTATTGCTCGTGTCAATGTTGATAAACGTCCGCATCGATTGCACCCAGTTAATTACGCGCCTCAACTGAACCAATCAATAGAACGATAACATGTATCCATCGCATGAGGTCGATCGTAATTGCCGTATCCGACCGTCTCTGTGATGTCACCTTTGTACCACGTGCGAAAAGCGTTCTCATAAAGTTTTATATACACTCTGGTCCTAACTATAATACTTATGCTTAGTTCGTATTCGTATATAGATTTGCGGTCCAAACGCTCTCGACTTGTCACATTACCCACACCGCATGCTCACGTCTGGACTTCGCCCACATTTCGGCGTCCTAGTTTGGAGGTAGAGAGTGCGAGTGTGGCCAGGAGAGGCATGGGATGGGTGAAAAGGCGCTTTGCAAACACGTTACCAATGCTTGACGATCGTATCCAGCTCGCCCGCGGCGTAGAACGCGCGCAGCACTAAGAGAAGGAAGCGGGTTGCCTTTCTGCGCCACGACGCCGAGCGCACGTGCTACGTGCTCGTCGGCGAGCCGGGCGACGACGGCGTCGAAGGGCCGCTCAGCTGCGGCACGGTGCTGTTGTACGGATGGTTCGAGTTGCACAGCACTGTATACACATTGTCCATTTTACACAGTTTCTCGAAGAACGGTATCAGGTCCAGCAGCTCCGTGTCGCCCATGTCATCAAACCAGGACGCCACTGGCACCTGCAGCAAGCAAGCGAATTCGAAACGTTGCAAATCTAAACGGTGCAACTCCGTGTACGTTACCGCATTGTCTGGATGGAATATGTACGAAGCGGGAGAGTTATCGACGATGATGATCTGCTGCAGCTCGCGGCCGAGCTTGTTAAGATCCTTGACGTAATTGCCTCTATGGAAGACACAGCTTTCGCGAAAGAGACGCGCCCGAAACACGTCCCACTTGTCCAGCAGGTCGGCCACCGGATCGGCGTATTTAGGCAGCGAGGCAGTGAAAAGCACACACTCGTACAGCTCGCCCATGCGCTTCAGGAACTCGTCGACGTGCGGCCGCTTCAGCACGTATACCTGGTGCACCGTTCCGTCGATTTCTACTGGCACTATAAAGTCAGCGTTTTTAATTGGCTAGAACACAATTAAACAAGATCAAATGATGACACTGATGTGCAGAATTTGTTAGCCTCATGGCATACCTTAAAACTGCTGTGTACTAGGGTTTCATCCAAATCAATAACCATGCATTTCTTGTGCATATCTTTGTGTTTAACAGGTGGCAGTAGGTATCTAGGTTGTTCTGTCTCATACACCACCTCTCGAGAGCTGTATGGTTGCTGGTTGGGTGTCTTGTGCTTGTGACAGCCCAGGCAGCAGAGGAATGACTTGAAGAAGCTATTCTTCTTCTTCTGCTGCTGATGGGCGTTGATTGCCTCCTGCACCACTGATATGTCATTTTCAGTCCTTGAAAGTGTACCTTAAAAGGAATGCCCATAGTTCAGCTTCAATATCAAGTACAATAGGAGGCAAAAATTGAAGTAAATGTGAAAGTCAGGTCTGTTATACATGAAGAAGTTAAGTACAGAGTATTGTTGCTGCAAAGAGGTCATACAGGTGTGGAATGCAGTACATTTGCATATAAGCCACAACAATGTTCAACATTTTAATGGTCACATTGTTCAACTATGGTAGCCTGAACATTTAACCTGTATCCTGCCTGTAATAGCAACCTCTGGCTCTGGGTATGAATGAGTGAAATGCAATGCACCGCCAAGGTTGCCGCCGTGCGCGACCAGGGTCGTCGCCAAGGTTGATGCTTCCAGGACATGGACCGGGAGGCCCGTTGTACCCTAGCAATAGCGCGCAGGGCGAACAAGTGCCCTTCAACTTTCGCCGAGTGCTCGGTTAGCAATCAGCGTGCAATGAGCGCGAATACGTATGTCACATAAACGTCCATCATTAGCCTACGCAGCGACCGCTGGTCCGCGCGGGCTCCTACGGTCAAGCCAGTTACAATCGCCTTACACGTCGGCCAGCGCGATTGTTGAATGAGAATTTGGCGCAATGCGCGCCATAGCCACACCATGACAACGGTACCAGAGGCTGTTTTTCAGGCGTTGCGCGATTATTTCGGCCCGATTGAGCGACTACTACAAGCGTTACGATCTGTCACTTTTTTATTTACCTTTTTCGGGTGGATAACTATTCAAGTGCTCGTCGTCGCGTGACACTTGTGTTATAATGGACGTAGCGTCCATTTATTCATTTGTTTATGCGGACGTCGTGATGCTAGTCTCTATCGTCACACCAACTCGCGATACCGCTGGACGCGGACGCGCCAGCCTATTGCGTTATTTACGTTTTTTTTTTCAAATCGCCTTCGCAAAATGGCAGACGCTCTTCATTTCTGTCGCCATATTAGATGTTGCTACCACTCTCCTTTTCGAGCGTGTTCGAGCGCCGCGAATGAACGTCGTCGGTGTGTTACAAATCCAACGGCGGGAAGTTCAAACTGGGCGAGATTCGTATTTTCGACAAAATTTCACGAATAACACGAGCTTAAACGCCGACTGCACAAGTATAATGTTAAAATATGAAATGTATTTTCCAAACGAGTTTAGGTTTCAAATACATGTTTACAGATATACGTTTTCGATAAACACGCATGTTTCTAAGCAAATAAATAAAATTAGGACCGGATCTTGCAGCTGCTTGAGATAAAAAACTAAAACCAAGGCGATATCGGTGTAGTCAAGCTCGGACTGGTGATCAAGCTATGCGCAATCCTTATAAAACAATTTATTATGTACGTATTTAGCACGCGTTAGTTAATATTTACATTGTGCGATAACAAAACCACAGCAATACATTGACACATTTTTCGTGATAAAACAAATATAACCGGACTC
>JAAAKC020000006.1:682074-693823 GCA_010014765.2 Aenictocupidus jacobsonorum | reverse complement strand
TAAGTTGCTGCTTGCCACGCAAGGAGACGGTTGTAGGAGTCAAATTCTGCACTTTCTACGACCTCTACTCGCCCCCCAGTTGTTGCGCTAACACCGGCAATTATCGATAAGTGAAGACAAAGGCTTCACCCGTGCAGCGACACGGAAATGCCCCAGGCAAAAAGGGATTAGGCGATGGGCCGGTAACTCATCCCTGCAAAAGGAAATATATACCAAGAAATCCCGGTATGGGAGGCCAGGGCCCCATTTGAGCTGTAGCGCCATATGAAGAAGAAATTCACAATGTATGACAAATCGGACCATCTAAACATTTCACTCACTTATTGTTAGCATGTTCCAGCAGTGACGAGCATGTCGAGCTGCTTGAAATCCACATGTGCAATGCATGCATGTGTTGTCATATTGACTTTGTGGCTTAATTAGTGAGTGTTCACTAATCAATAAAACAAGCCGTTAGACAGCGTGGTATTATATATGCATGGGTACAGAGTGTTTCAGACTGGAACAATCTTCATTGAATGTAAATATACTAGTGCACGTTGTTAAAACCAGTAAACAGCATGCGAAAATGCAAATTTGACTCTTTTTTTAGAATTCCTAATTATAAGCTAATCACAACCATAACAGCAACGACTTTTAGGTCAAATATTAATTGATTTCGTTTTTACGTTACTTTTAAACACTCCAAGTAAAGAGGAACGTGTAAAGAGAATAATAATTAATGTTGTGTATTAGACAACACGCCTGATTCGGCATTAGCGCTGGAAATATAATTCACAATTACTTGAAAATCGATGGTGAATGGTTTGCTATCCCTGCAACCCGCATATTCATCGACACTTGAGACTTAATTGTGTCAACGCGTTCATTAATTATTCATTTTTCATTCTACAAATATTGTAGGGGTTGTTCTTACTAATTATATATTCAATACTTTCCGCGCACGTCAGCCATTTTGTTCATTGTGCGTTTTGTAAAAATACCTGCGGTCGCTGTGAGTCTATTTCCTTGTTTACGACCATTTCCGAATCAAAAATTACATAATACCTTGTTTTCGTTTCTTACCGATTGATTGTGCGTTTAAATCTCGCGCCATAATTCAAAACGAGGGACCGCACGGGCCACTTCCGGTTTCGGCGCGCTGGACGGCCGGGAGTCACGAAACCGGTTCCTTACGGGGAATCGCATGAGTGCGAGCGAGCTGCAACATGGAGCGAGAGGGATGGAATGACTCGGCGCGCCGCTCGGCGCACAGGAAGCGACGCTGGATTGCCACTTCGACACAACTGCACATGCGAGGGAGTGAGATAGCAAGTGCGAGGGTGGCAACACGGCTCAAGGACGTTCGTTGAACTCGCCGCAGGTCATTGAACTCTGCGAAACGCACGCTGAGCGTACGAAATGGAATATCTCGGGTACCAAGCGGCGTGGAGATAATTTTCACATTCAAGTGAATTTTGACGCGCAGCGCTTGGAAAGAAATTCTCCAATAAACAAAATACTTACAATTAGAAGCAAATGACGAAGGGTCGACCTTGCCTAAACTTTTACGATCATTGTTTCTTCTTTGCCCATAATTTCTTAATTTACCTACATTTAATCAATACATGTTTCTTGGTGCGTAATAGTTCATCATGCGTCGTGCGTTTCGACTCATCTACATGATTAATGTAGCTGCCGTGCTATGTTGCTATGCTATGTTGCCGCGCTTCATGCAGGTGGGTGCAAAAATTTTAATTTCATTTGACGCGGTAGGATCCTGGAATATGAGTCAGTACAACGATGCAAAACAAGAGTAGATACATGTTTCAGAAATTTATTGAAAATTTGTATGTTGTACTGCAATTACATACCTACTACATTCTTGCTTAAGAAAGGAAACAAAAACGAAAACAAATAAAAAAGAAAAATACAGTAAATATTTATTACATGTACACAAAAAAAACATTCAATAAATTTCTTTGCGTCCCTCCATCTTTCACTAGATTAGAAATAACTTAGCATTTCGTATCATACATCTGTAAATGTACGCGCTTCCAAGTTTTACACAAATACAGATCCTCCAAGTGGAAATATTATATAATACAATTGGAAACGTAGGAATAGATAGAATAGCTATATTACAATCATATTAGCAACAAATAAAATTCTTTTATATTGAATTGAAGTTCACTTAATCAATCAGTTTAATTATTATTTGGTATATATTCATAGAATTTTTATACTTTCACAGGCCTATTTATATCGATGTATGGCATAAAGGATGAATTAACACAATAAAACATTTCGACTCCAACGAAAACCGATGCAACAAGTTTTAATTAATCATCATTACTTAATCAAAGATATTCGTAGCGTTGCGATGTTATGTATGTTCTCTTCACAAGTTTCTTGTACATTTTCTCATCATGTGTTGGTTTGCTTGGTTTGTTTCCTTTTTTTTAATAACACGTTCTTCGAACGAACGCATCGTGTTTATAATAGTATCTTTTAAACACTTACGAGTTATAGTCATTAAAAGAATACATTCCTAAAAATTACTTCAATTACATTCAAACAACACTTTGGTTGTCCTAACATGCGTAGAGTTAAGACGTCGGGCGCTGTATTCCAAACACCCGCGATAGACCACTGCTCAAGCGCAATGTGGACGCGGCTGCATCGTTATGAGTTATTTTCCTTACTTACATATTCTTTGGCAATTATCCGAGAAACAAATAAAATTGTCGCTACGTATTCTTTCCCTATGTAGTAGTTTTAATATACGTTAATATACGATTTTTTTTCTTTTGCTTTCAAGTTACAATAGAAAAATGAATCGCCGTTCCTGACTTCTCTGATCTGTCGCCCTTTTCATCGGTTAGCAATTGTCCTAGCGTGCTCGAGACGCAATCCGAGTTTAAACTCGCGTATAAATGTTAATTCTAAGTATGGCAGATAATGCGTATATTTTTCGCTTCTTACATGTATAGAAAACAAGTCAAACGGTTAAAATTTCATCACAAGATGTTTCCTTAAACGCTAAATGCTTCAATTTCGTAATACAAACATTTTGTTTGAATTGAAGTCACTCGGAGCGCAAAACAGGAGGTACACATACTGTCTCAAGTTTTGACACGTTATCTGGTTCAATCTCTGCACCTTGTACAGCATCATCATCATCTTCCTCTGTTTTCAATGAGCAAAATGTTTTCAGCATCGCAATTGAGAATTTGCAACCTTAAATTTTAGCACTCCCGAAAAATACGCCAAGTGCCTTCTATGATTTAATTTAATTCGTTTGATTTGATTATTACATGCCTCATCGAGTCTGCGAGATCATCATCAACATTGTTTGTTATTAATTTAACATCGATGCATGCAAGAAGTTAAACATTCTCACACTGTCTGTTGTTCCGTAATGGAATGTCGTTCCGCTAATCAACAATACCTACCTAACACGATAGATACCTGTCTAGGTTTATTTTATTGTTGAAAAAATAAAAATTGTTCCCGTCGTGTTCTTACATTTGTGTATCTGAGTGATTTCGGTGAATCGTCGTCGTAAAAGAACAATGAACGCGATGCGCGCGGCACGATGTTGTAAATGAGTACTAGATGAGAGTATGCTCGCGGCATCGATTTTCATTCGACATAGTGGCCGGCAACCAAACCGGACCCACCTGCTCGAAACGGGCCTAATCAATAACGAAGTTATGAACACAAAGTAAAAACGATGCAGTTGCTATTGTCTCGTATCTAACTGCCTGCAATTCCCAAATTGGAGAAATTATATCGATTAAAAACGGTTGGCGCTTTAAGTTTACAGCTCGGTGACAGCGTACAGTTGGCGCTCCGTTTCGTTATTGGCGTACATGCTCTCGTGCGTCTGATCCTGGATCTTCACGGAGCGGAACTGCGGATGCGTCTGCGGCAGCGTGGAAGCGCCGCGCTGCAGCGAGCGGAACTGCATGCCGGTCGGTTGGAACGTGGACGTGTTGGTCGTGTGCATGTCCTGCCAGGCGACGCCGCGCTGCAGCGAGCGGAAATTCGCCGGGTTCAGCGGCGACTCCACGTGCTGCGATATGGTGGCGGGCACCTTGGGCATCGGTGGCTGCTTGCGCTCCTTCTCGTCGGGCAGTTGTGGCAGCGGCCGGCGGCCGAGGCTACTGAACTTGTTGATGTTGGCGGTGCGCTGCTGGCCAGCGGCCTCCTGCGCCCCCTTCTGTGACGCGTGTTGCTGCTGCTGGTTGTGATGCTGTTGCTGATCGAACTTAAAACCTTTGAAGTTTGGGAAATCCTTGCAGGCAGCCCTACGGACGGATGTAGGCACGCATATTACAAGGCACTGGTTGGCGCTTGGCGTGGCGCGCACTCACCTATCTCAGTAATAATCAGAGCTCTCCAGCGTCTTACATTGTTTGCTCAGAGTCGCGTACTTGCCATTGTTAGGTCCTGAGAGTGGCTCGTGGTGATGTGATGGCAGTCGGCCGAGGGTGTGTCCTCGGAGATGCGACATATGGGCGGCACCGCCCCGATGGTGGTCCGGTGGCCGCATGTCGCAGCCATCTCTATAACACACAAACTCTAAATTGCACACAGCTGGCGAAGTTACTCCCTGGCGGTCTATGACTTCTATGCTTTCTATGTCCTCTAATCAGAATGCAGCTAGATTTCGTGTTCTGTGTTGTAGAGAAAGTTAGCTACAGCAACAACATTGATCTGGGAATGAAATCCGCGACACCTTGCACGAAACCGATCAATCGCTCAAACTAAAACTCTAGGCACTAGGTAGAGAAAAAATAATAATGAAAATTAAATACATTAGCGACTGAGCTTCATGCATGGAATTGGAAGAAGCACTATTATGCATCATGACGGATGTGTAGCTAGGTGGAGGAGTATCTGGGGGATAAGACGACCCTTGGCTACGTTGCAGAGTCCTCGCCGCGATCGCTTGGCTCGCTGCTGGCGGCGGGAGATACGGATCGTTGTCGTTCACCTGATGATAGTCCTTCCTGAAACCGGAACAATGTCAATAAAGCGCACATCAGTGGGCTCCTGAGAGAATGGAGGGAGACCGGCAAAGGAACGTACTTCTTCCTGATATAAATCCAAGTATGAGAATCCACCCAAACGAGAATGGTGAGGAGGAAGCCGGCCAGCACCGACGACAGCAGCATCAGCGTCAATCCCAGCAAGCCGACGTTGCAAAGCGCGCGCGCGCCACGCAAGTAATGGGTGTGCAGGGTGCGACAGTCCACGCTGGACGTAAGCGCGGTGATCAGCAGATCGCCCTCGTTGACCTGGTTCAGTAGAGAGCTGAATTTGGGCTCCAAGCCCTTGCGCGGGAAGAGATCCATAGCCGGCTTCTTGAGCGAGTTCAGCGTCGAGCGCATGTTCTCGATGGCGCCCTTCGCCTCCCGCAGGCGCTGCGTGAAGGGATTTGCGCGCGCCCGCTCGCAGGTGGTGTAATAGCGCAGAATCTCCTTGGTGAGCTCATTGGACGCCTGATCCTCGACGAACTTATCGGGCGCGGCGCACAGGTCCCCGAGCGCCACCGTCGACGCGATGTACACGCTCGCCATCACGTAGGAGGCGATGACGGCGAGCAGACCGCACACGGAAAACGCGATCAGCGCGCAGCGATTGTGGCGCGCTACGCCGACCAGCAGGACGACGCACAGCACCAGGAGCACGCTGAGGATGGCCATGGTCGCCGGCCAGCGTGTCTGCTCAATCCTCTCGGCGACGTTGATGGTCGGCGCTAGGTAGATGTCGTTAAGCGGGTTGCGGATGTCAGCGGCGGCGCTCGCGGCGGCAGTGTTGTTGTTAGTAGCGTCCTCCAACAAGTACATGCACATCCTGAGCGCCGTGGTGTTCGACACTGGCTCGTCGAAGATGTCCCTGAGATGGGTGAGCTGCTGCGTCGCCTGCTGGCGCAGCTGGCGCTCGATGTTCTCCGTTTGGTTGCGGATCTTCTGCACTTGCACATCGATCTGCCTGCCCTCTTGTAGCAACTGCGAGACGCCATTGTGCAGGTCGTCGTTGCCATAGAGTCCCAGACCGACGGCGGCGCAGCAAAGTACGGAGACGATGGCGAGGGTCACCTTCAGGGCCGATATCGATCGCGATGGACGCGGCTTACGGTCGCAGCATCGCGTCAGCAGGTAAATAAGTAGCACCAGCAGCGTCAGAATCAGCCATGCTGCCGGAACCGATCCCAGGATGCCCAAGCTCTACGAAGGAGAATTTATCAATGCCGAACTGCGCGCGCTCTCTGCGCTTCGCAGCGAGCTGAGGACTTACCTCGAGATAAATCGGCGAGGTCGGATTAAACGAGGAATTGACGCGGTGCAGTGTGATGTTGACATGTGGTACGTACTTGTGGTATATCCACGCCAGTACCGGGATGCTGTACGCGTCGTCACCCACAGGGGCGCCCATCGCGCGTTTGCCTGCGCGCTCGCTGCTCCTCTTCCCCCTGAAGTCACGCCATCAGTGGTACGCCCCGGCGCGCTTCCATGCAATGGCCACTTCGCGCGCTCCTTCCTCGCAACACTCGGCAGCTGCAAACACGAGACAAACGGCTCCTTATTAGCAGAGCGTTTGGCGCCTTCTTTTCAGACGCGCAATCACGAACGTCCTCGCGCCGGCACAACAAAGCCGCTCCTTGTGCGCGACTTGGTGAATGCATTTTGCATGTGCTCATTGCGCACGTTTATGCGGAAAAAGCGAATTACTGATATGCAGATGCAAATACGCGGTGATCTCGCACTGGAAATGTGTCGCCCGACCGCTAACGCCAAGAGATCGGGTTTGCCAGCGGCAGACGCCTCCTTGAGCGCCGTCTGCCCCGACTACCTGTTTTTCTACGACCTACAACTTGAATGACGTGTCTACCGATACAAGTATTGTAACATGGGCCGTGCATTCATGCATATTGTTGACTCAGCGCCGAGACTACAAATATTTGGCTTACATCACATCTTTGCCCAGCGCAGCGAGCGTGCGTTAGTCACCTAATATCCAATGTAGGTCCAGGTATCGCAACCGATAACTTCTTTCCATGCACGAGGGACACGCCTACGCATAGCTAATTATCCCCAGCTGCGCCGCCTGCGGGCGTGTGGTAGCTTTCGAGTTGTGTGCGTCCATACCGTCCGCACGACACCGGAAGACGATTACTTACTAACCAAAGTGAGACTAGACGACCCCTAAACCCGATAATTCTTCCTCCTCTCGTGCTGTGGACATATCTGAGGAGATATGCAGAACAGCGCACGTGTCAAAGGCACCAAGCTATATATTCACTATCCTACCAGTGAATGAATGATTATAAATGGGCTCTGAGCGCCGCGTACAGGATATTTAATCATAATAATGCGAAATATAAATCATAAACGCGAAAAACGTGTTGCGTTCGCTCGCGCTGATAACGAGCGACCTTGTGAATGTACCAAAGTGGAAATTAACTATGAACACACCATCGGGCGTGAGGTGAGTGCAGCAACTAGGTCGTGCATAATTCGCAGCATTTTTTTACTAGGCGTGCGACATTTTTTCGCGGTACGGTACCAGCCCGATCGAACGCGGCTTTGTTTCACATGCGTGTTAAGGGTGCGAAGGTGTGGACAGCGCCGGTCGACGGCACCAACTAGGGCGAAATGCAAAACCACCCTCCGCCATTTATCGCACTTCATACAATGCACGCACGCACGAATTTAATCGATATTACATACGTCATTACTGTACACATGCACGCACGCAGCGGAGCGTGCGGCTTAGCCGCAAATTATATCGCTGCCAACGACTGAATTGCAGACCTATGATACGCACAGGCGAACAAAACTCGTATTTGTACATATCAATGTAAATCTGATTATGTGTCAACTGCACGGCACGAGCTGCGCACGGCATGTGCCATGCCACAGGCGCTCTGCGAGAAATGCGCGTTTTGACATTCGCGCGTGCGTACAGCTTGCGAATAATTAAATAAATCCTTGATAATCTTTTATCAACTCCACATATATATTCCAATATCAAATGTTGCAATTTTAATGATTCTCTATTTTCTTTCCTTACCGAGGTCCACAGTGGCCACGCATGTTGCACGTTTACCGTAAATTTACTAACACGGCTCCGTCATTGCACTCTGTCCGCGGCGCGCCCCCTAGGCCAACTCATCTCTCCCTCCGGCAGCTCCCAGCTGATGGCCTTTTCTATTTATGAATTCGGCGTTGAAGTATTGAGTGGAAAAGAAGCGCAATAAAACGGGCGCCCGGGGAAGAAAAAGAACGCTGGGCGCGTATTTAAAGCCGTTCTGCGGTGCGTTGCACGGCTTAAATGCACAAAATGAAGTGAAGTGATGAAGTGCGGCGTAATTGTCGCCCGTCCCCGAGGTTCCTGCAATGGTAGACAATTTTAGTTCCAGCGGCCGCGACCGCTGGAGACCGCCGCGTCCCGCGAGATTTGATTAAATTTACTGTCCATACGCGACATTAACGAATGAACGAACGGATGCCTCGCCATCTCGCAATTTCATGCAAGCACGCCGCCGCCGCCGGAGTTTCGAAATTGGATTAGACGCAGCGCATGGCGCGCGGCGCGTTTTATTCATGCTTGCAGTTTAAGCCGGCAGTACACAGACGCAGAGCGCACACACCACGGGCGGGAAAAAATGGGCACGATGAGCGTCAATGGGCGCGGGGTACGGTGGACAAACAAGAATTTATGACAAACGCGCCGGTGTCAGCCGAAATGCACACACGCCAAGAGCGAGCGGCCCAGAGGAACACATCCAGCGACAATCCGGAGCGGCCGGGGCGCTCGGCGCTCGAAAGCGAGACGAGGCTTCAAACCTCGAACCGCTTTCCGAATGATATGCCAGCGGCTTGGCGCGCAGTGTGTAAGCCTCCAAAGCAGCTGGCTGGAAGAGACCCTCGGACTCGACTATTTCAACGGACACGTCGGCGCCCAGATGTGTGCCGAAGCGCGCGCGCGATGCTACAACCACGCCACCCGCATGCGGAATATCTAAAATCTAAGCGGCGAATCGTCGCTCCCCTGCCCCGAATAATTCCACTCCGCAGTCGTCAAGTCGGCAAGCTCTCCAGTCTTCAATTTTCAGCTCTCAGCACAAGGCTCTCGCAGTATTAAGCTGGAGAAGAATTCCGGCCAATACGCATTGCGGACGGCCAAGTGCCAGTGATCTTGCGCGCCTAGCTGACTCCGGCACTTAGATCACCGCCCGGATATTTATACTCTGCCCTTTCCTCGGTAAATCACGCCGTGCTCTTGTTTTTTTTTTGGATAGAATTCAAACTGCCGCGGTCTATGTGGTTCCTCGTGCCTCGGCAGGCCTCCGAGTATCCGAGCCCCAACCAATCTTCTTATTGCCGTCGTATTTCCTATTTAAAATCAACTACGGCGAGTTGGTGTGACAGTGACCCGTCGTCATTTGACTTTAAATGCTGGTTAAAGTGGAGGATAAAGGGATACGATTAGATTAGATCATATTAAGACGACCAATGTGTTCATTTACTGCAAGCGCTTCCGCGCGTGGAAAAATGTGACCATGACCTCGGTTAGGAATGCAAGACGCCGTTCCTGTAGACATACTCTAATACAATATGAGCAAATCGCATTCCATTAAAATGCACGAAAACATCAAGTATGCAACTTTTATTTATAGACCCAACTCGATTAATAAACGCCGTGAACGGCATTCCTTTTTTGCCTTTAAGTGTTTGAAACGATGATTTCCCCAGTCGGCCACGGTGTGGCAGGCGGTTATTAAAACTATTACCTAGAGGCACACATAACGTTACCGTGTGATCCTGGTGCTGACGCTGCTACCGCGAGGTGGCGTGGTTCGCGAGGTGTGCCCGAGGTCACCCGCAACATATGCGAACATGCCGCCAGAGTCGGTAAGAAATCGGCTAACTAGTGCTGCACTCGTCCACGCGGCGGGTGCTAAATGACGCAATTACACGCGCACCGCGTGCGGAAAGGCGACCTCTTCGTGTGCGGAGTCGCGCACGCCGCACGCAGAGGAATCACAATTGTGGTGCGTCCGGTGACGCCGGGCGCTCAATGCGCGGATGCGAGCGCATAATGGGGGTGATACGATTGTAACGTCTGCACGTTGTAGGTACACGAGAATGTCGTTCATGCCAGCGCACGGGGCACCAACGGCAAACTGCAACGAGGAAGCTACTCCCAAGCACAGTGAGCAACTCCGGGGGGAGGCGCATGTCATCTCGGCAATCGCTGCATTATTTCCATTATAATGATGATACAATATGTTGTACTACTATTTCCGTGGATGGCATCGCTATGTAATTCGCAATTCTACGTCTGCTTTCCAAAGTAGCAAAGGTAAATCGAACTTCGGTGGTCATAATACAAGCAGATGAGTTATAAAAGATGGTAACCGATTTCAATCTGCTCTGAAAGCAATCAAAGTTGTTTCACGGCCTCTTGCACACAGGCATTATAGTACGCGAAGTCTGGTATTTTTCACGCAGGGGGATGGTAACGATTTGTTACGGTTTTATCGCTTGTGATCGAATCATTAATGATCAAGCCATAAGGACCTGAATGTCCATACAGCACACGGTCACTAACATCACGCCAAACCATCGGGTTAATTTCAGGACTGCACCCACCAAGACCAACATGAATCCCGGGAATGATATTATGGCTGCTTATTCACCATCAATGTTGTTAGAATAAAATCGCCGGTGACGTCATGTTCCACAATTTTATTGGCGTTCCCATTATCCCAATACCTCATATTACGTTCACCTTATGGATTCTGCAAAAAAATTGTAAATACAGACTCTGTGGACGCCACGCCGAGGACGGTTATCTTTATAGCCCCTCTTCTGGAACATATGAAACGCGTCTGCGGTTTTTGTCCGGCCAACGAAGGTATCTATAGAAAGCAGTAGGATCACATGTTATTCGTGCGATGAGTAATACGCACTCGCAAGGGGAAAATTGTTTATAAGTTGTGTACGTGTAAAATGCTTTTACGGCAGAAAGCTACGGCAATTTAAGTGCGATTCGTAGCCCGCGCGCGAGGAAATTGTTCGTTCGCATGCACTCAGCATAATCAGCTCACGCTGGCGGTGTGGACATGCCGAGTGGGGTTGATTGCGCCGCGCCTTGCCGGCCGGCGTTTTCATCTCTCGCGAACGGGCGGAAAATTGGGTGCTGGCGGTGGCGGCGGCAGCGGCGGCGCTGGGCGCTCGGCAGCAGGAGCGCGCGCGCGAGGGTGAGCCCTGCCGGTCGCGGCTATGGCTGCGGCCCTGGGGGTGCAAGGGCGTGGCTGCCAGCCGCTACTACTAACATCGATCTGCCGGTTTTCTCCGCTGCCGCCGTCGCCGCGATCGCGTACGGCGTGCACGCACGCACATGCCCCGCTGCGGCTTCCCCGAGAGGCGCTTCGCCATTCACATGGTGCAATGGCACGACAATTGTAGCCGGTGGCGGTCGCGCCGGCATTATTTACCACGCACTTTCCTCGCCATCAACAATTAGAGAGTGCACAAGAAGGGCTCCCAAAAGGCGCGGAGCGCATTCATGTCTGCCAATGCTGCTCGGCATGGACGCGAAATTATTTCAGAATGCAGAAATACCTTGGCTGTGTGTTGAACACCTTGGCTGTGCGTTCGAAAAATTGAACGCTGGACTTCCAGGAGAGAGCTGTAAAGTTAGAAACGTAACGGCATCTGCATTGGATATGATTTATTTTTAATTCTTC
>JAAAKC020000006.1:653206-668519 GCA_010014765.2 Aenictocupidus jacobsonorum | reverse complement strand
TTTTTGGAATTGGCTTCGAAAATGAATGTATAAAGAGCGGGAAATGGTAAAGCAAGGTCAGTTAGAGTTTTAGTCCTGGTTGGCTAACTGGCTAATATACTGTTTAAATAAAAAGTTAGTATAAAATTATCCGAGACCATAAAACTTCTTTCCAATAAGAAATAGGAATATTGGCAGAAGTTTCACTCTCCCGATATTAAGAGTTGCTCTGTTGGTTTCTCAGGAGGATCGGTTTTACACATAGAGGACTTTGTGCAGTTTCAGATATTCTTTTTATTTTCTTAATTATAATATTCGTCGAAAGCACTCACCTGCCATATCATTTCATTTTTAATGCGTAGGAGTGCAACGTTTAGATACTTTTCAAAGGAACTTTCTAAGGATATCTTCACGCTTTCTTCAAAGGTTCAGAGGACAAACAGAAACAGAAAATATCAGAAACAACATGATTATAACTTTATTCTTCGACGTCATAGTGATCAGAAATCGCTTTTAAAAATATTTAAGATTGGTGCAACATACTAGTGCAATACAGTTACAATTGTATTTTACAAAAACATGATTAGGCATATAAGAACTAAACGTAACATTTTCCGCACGTCTGGAGCGGCGCAAGCATGCCCGTCCGCGCATGCGAATGAATTGATTGCTTATCTCAACGTAATTCAATAAACATAATTTGAAACAAGTCATTTAAGAGCTAGGTGATTCGCACAAGTGTTATAAACGACAAACAAATTAATAATAATAATCAATCATGTATGTGCAACGTCAAGTTCTGACAACCAGCGCATAACAAAGTCAATTAGCGCCTTGAATGAGAAAGTAATGAATATATTTCTCTGCAGCAAAATCGTTCGTTCATGTAGACTTATCCATGCGTACGTTCATAATCAATAGTCTTAACATACAATTAATCAATAAATATTTCACAATTTACATAAAATTTAAGTAGTCAACCTATCCCTGTGTGTTAAATATACATGTCTTTATACATACTATTTATATACATTTTTAATGTGAAAAAGACAATTCGAAGATGAAAAAATAAGATTATTTATCAAATAAATACGGGTTTAAGCAGTTGACACTAGAAGTAAAACAACGAAGAAATGTGTCTCTTATCGTTAAGTGCACAGCCTTTGCGTAATCATAATTAAACCTACATGATTTACAATCGTTCATCATCTCAGCGTCGCATCGTGCTGTTTAGCGGCATGTTGAGGTAGCCGTACGTGTACATCGAGTTCTGCGGCGCGCGCTGGATGGCTGCCGGGTCCTGGAATTGGCCCTGCGTCATGTTGACCATCTGCATGGGTATTTGCGGATTGCTGATGAAGCTGCTATTGGACAGGTAATTGACGGCAGGCGCCTGCTGCTGCGCCATGCGATAGCTGTTGAGGTTGTACTGCGCCATGATGTTGGGCGAGTTGAGCGCGACGTTGGGGCTGACGCGCGACGGCGGCGTCTGCATATGTTGCGCGACGTTGGCATTGCGCGTCCGCCCGAGGTTCTGTCCCATTGACGGCGCAACGGCGCCGCCGATCTGATTCATGTTTACGTTAGACTTGTAGTACTGCGAGTAACTGAGCTGAATGTTTGGTGGCACGGGCGTCGGTGGCGTGGAGAGGTTGCGCTGATTCTGCATGATCTGATGTGAGGGCGGTGGCGTCATGGTAGCGTGGTGCGAGGGCGGCGGCGTGAGTGTCATAGCGGTGGCAGGCGGCGGCGTCATCGTGCTGCACGCCGGCGGCACCATCTCCAGCCCGTTGGTAAGCTGCTGCAGCTTGGCCAGGCTGCAGCTGTTGTTCTGCGCTTGCGGCTGCGCGGTGGGCGTCGGCGTCGGTGTAGGCACGGTGTGCGCGTGATGTGGCGACGGCGCGTTCGGTTGGATGTAGAAGTTGCTGGCGGTGGTGACCGCGCAACTCGTCTTCTGATGCATTTGCGGTGTGGACATGCGGTGCGGCAGCACCGAGGTGACGTACGGACTGCCCGCCTGCGCGGTGAATGCTTGCGAGCTGACGGCCATCTGCGGCGGCACTGGGATGTAGTTGCCCTGACTGATCTGGTGATGGTGGTGCTGGTGCATGGCGGTGGCGGCAGCAGCTGCACCGAGCTGATGGTGCGGGTGTGGATAGCCCTGGTGAATGGCGTGATGGAGGTGCGCCTGTTGCTGCTGTTGCATATGATGGCCCTGATGGTGCTGATTGGATTGCTGGAGGTGCTGCTGTGAGGCAGCCTGCACTGGCGGCGTCGCGCGTTGTCTCTGTTGCTGCACCTGCAGACGACACACGCAAACCAGAACGCAATTAACCACCTAAAGTACCAACCAGAGAAACATAACAAAAGGTACCTGTTGTACGCTCGGTGCCGGCGGCGTACTCCGCATATTATGCTGCTTATTCGAAGGCGTCGTGCTCCGATTGCGCGTCTGTTGTGCCTGCGCCTGCTGCTGCTGTTGCGTCTGTTGCTGCTGAATGGATCGCTTATTCTGCATCGGGCTCGACGCCGGTTGCACCACCTGCTGCTGCTGCTGCTGATGGAGATTCTGCTGCATATTGTGCTGCACGGCGCAGTCGTAACTCGGCGTCTGAGTGATGGACGGCGGCCGCACCGACTCCACGGAGTTCTGCGACGCCATATCGCTGGATATACTCGCTGGGGACTCCAACCCCAGTTGACTCACGTCAAGCTCGCAATGATTGTAGTGCAGACTGTGCACCGAGTTTGTGGTCGAGTCGGGAGTATAAACACCCAATGAAGACAACTCATGCTGATGCTTCATGTTCTGCTGGTGGTGATGCTCGTTTTCACCCTCTACCGTCTCTTTAATTTTGTGATGCTGGTGGTGCTTGTCAATCTTATCACCCTTGGTGTCTTCCTGAGCCTTCTTGTGGCGATCCTCCTTCTTGGGCAACTTCTCCGCCTTAGCCTTCGATTTAGCGCTGGAGGGCTTCTGCGGTTTCTCCGGGTGTTTTACGTTTGCTGGCGCTGTGGGTGCACTGGGTACGGGAGGAGTAGCTGGGGGCACCACATCCAACGGTGCAAAGTTGAAAGGATATTGATACAAACTCCTCTCGTAAGCCCAATGCCACTGCTGATACTGCGACTGGGCCATTTGATAGTTGGGCGTCGTCATAGGGAACTCCGGATTCGGCATTAACTTCTCCCCTGGCATTTCGGCAGGTTTGGGCGCAATACGCGCCTCCTCCTTAGGATACCTCATTTTCTCGTCATGACGCTCTTTGTGTTTCTCAGACTTTTTTCGCTCGTCTTTCGGCCGGGTCTCCTGTTTGGACTTCTTATTCTGCGGTGGTTGTGCTAGGTGCGGCTGAATCTCCTGCTGCTTGGGTGGTAGCTGCTGATAGGACATCTGAACTGGCTGATGCTCGTGCGTTTGTTGTTGAAATGGAACCTGTGCCATGGAAGGATGATGTAGGTGAGTTTGCATCTGTGACTGTTGCTGGTGCTGAATGGGAGCAGGTGGTTGAGGCAGAGGTGGACGCGTCTGCATCATCGGTGACAAGCAGGACTGCATCTGTTGCTTTGCCATATTCTGCGGGACTGACTGGGCTTGGGGCTTATGTTCTTGAATATCCGCAGGGCTTGGCGGAATCATCTGCTGCGGATGTTGCTGCTGTTGCCGCTGGGGTTGCTGCTGCTGCTGCGGTTGAGATTGTTGTTGCTGTGGTTGATGTTGCTGTACTGGTGGTAGCACTTGCGCCTTGACTGGTTTCTTCGACTCTGTCTTCAGCCGTTGCTCGTCAGGAAGGTGATTCGTTTGAACTTCCTCCTTGATTTGATACCCCGGCTGTGCTTGCATCACAACTGGCGGCGAAACAGGCGGCACCGGTGGGTGCTGTGGGGCAACAACGGATTGCTGAGAACCAACCGAATGTTGCGGTCGTTGTTGATGATGTTGGTGGATAACAGCTTTTTCAACAGCGTCACTTTGAGGTTTCTGCACTGGATGCTGGACAGGTACAGGGGCAACAAAAGGAATAGAAGTAATTGATGACGTTGAAGGAGGTCTTTGTGATTGAGCTTGTTGCAACTCAGGCGGATAGTGTTGTTGAGGCAATGGAACACCTGGCGCCTTTACCTGTTGTTGCTGCTCTGAAGGACGTGGCGCCATCGGTGGTGCAACAAGCATCTGCTTCTTTTGTTTCGGAGCTTGCTCTTCAGGAAACGATTGAAGCTCTTGTTTCACCTGATTGTTAACTTTTTCTTCTGACAAAATAGTCCGCTTCACCTCCATCAGTATACTCTTATTTTCCTGGACCCCAACATCAGCCTGACGCTGGTTTTTTACCTGGGAAGCAGGAAGAGTAACAGGAATATTTTCCACTGTTTCCTTTTTTGATCCATTATCTTCATTTTCTACCGCAGTGTTTATTTCTTGTGGCTTTGTACTGGCTTTGTCTGACGTAACATCAGTGTTAGTTGATTCAACTTTGCCACGTGAATCGACATTATTTGCAATAGCCTCAGCTTCAATTCCTTCATTTGGTACATGCGATTTTGCAACAGTTTCTATTTTCTCCTCTTTAATATCATCTACTTTATTGATATCGTTCGAATCTGTTGCATTTACCTTGTCGTTTTTTAACACTGCATCCTCTCTTTGTGATTTACTGACCACATCAGGCTGAACAGGTAGGCTTGTACTAGTAACATTTAATTTGTCATTCACCGGCAGCAATACCTCCGGTGGAGGTACCAACAACGTGGGAGGTGGTACGAGTGTGCCCAATGTGGGAAGAAGTGCCGGAGCATGCACCACTCCCTTCTTCTCGTCGTCTTTCTTCTCATCCGTAGCCTTCTTCGCGGTTGTACTTTTATTCTCCTCCTCTTGCTCGTCATGAGTGGGACTCAAAATGCCATATTTTTTGGTAATCTCCATAATTTCTTCCTGCGAAATGATTTTTATCCTTTGCCCGTCTATCTCAGTCTCGGACTCGGATGTGCTGGAGAATTCGTTAAGAATTCGCTTCGTTTCGCCCTCCCTCGTGTCCTGTTTGGGCGGTGGAAGCGGTGACACTTTTAGCATATTGTTGTTTTCCTTCTCAGGCGTGCGGTTCACGTTCTTTTTCGGCGTGGAGTTCGAGCCAGTCTGAGTATCAACTTCCTCCTCCATCTCATCATCAGCCTCTGCCGATGAATCCTCTTCACAAGATGGCCGTTTATTTGATGTGCGTTTATTGGTGGTTTCCTTTGATTTGGATTTTATTCCCTCTGGGACGCTGACTTTCGGTGTATCTTTAACCACTTCGTCTTCCGACTTGACTGACTCCGATTCGCTAACTGCCTTCTTGCCGAGCAGCTCTGGTATAGTTAACTGGATAATGGGTTTCTTTTTCTTAGTGCGGCCCCAGCCTGTTCTCCGCCGTGGCTTTGGCGAGCGATTTTTTCGAACCGAGCTCTTGGCCACAACGGTTTCCGGCTTTGGATCAAACTTTGCCTCAGCAGCATCCTCGTCATTCTGGCCAACTTCCTTGACATCAGGTTCCTCAACAACCAGCGGCACTTTCGCCGCACTCTTTACCGGCGTTTCCGGACTGTTCTCAGCTTCCTTTTCCTGCTCTTCGATTTTCTTCACCTTGCGCTGACTCCACCGTAAGCCCTGCTCCTTAGCTATAGCTCGACGTGAACGCGTCGGCGTGCGCGTTAACTCCTTCGCTCCTGCGTTTCTCTTCACGCCGTCCAGCTCACCTTTCTTCTCCGGGTCACTCTCATCTGGTGCACTATCTATGACGCTGCGCTTCCGCTTGCGTTCGCTGAATGCGTTCACCGTTTCATTGAACTTGTTCGGGCGTGTCCTTTTCCTGCCTGACGACGTGGCCTCCAGTTTCTCCTCCGGCTTCTCCTCGACGACGATCCTCGTCTCCAGTTTAGGCACTTTCGGTGATTTCGAGCTTGACGCCAGGCGCCGCTTCTTGCCCCGCTTAAGCTTGACGCCGGGCGTCTCGATTATTATCTTCTCCGGCTGTGGCACGACGATGTCCGCCGTCTCTCCTACGCTGACATCCTTATCGGTTTCCTTGTCCGTATCATCGCCGAAAGGATTCTCCGCCGTTGTCAGTAGTGGCGTCCATCGCAAGCACTCCAAGTCGATTTTAATGCGCGTCTTCGACTTCGCCACGCGCTCGGCGTACGCGTCCACCAGCTTCCAGTCGACTGCTATCACCGCTCCGACGGTGCCATCGTCGCGCTTTTGCCGTCTTACAAAGTGGAGCAAATCTAGCGCGGTGGCAATATCGTGGCAATACATTCCGGTTTCCTTACTGATCGAAGTCAACTTGACCTCTTTCAGATCTCTATGGTTGTGCATGTACTCCAAGACGACCGACTTCCAGTAAGCGTGATAGGAGACTCGGCCGAGGTCGGATAAAGGTTTCTCCGGTGTGCCAGGTTGGCCTTCCTCTTTCGACAACAGATAACCTGTGAAACAATTCAAATTAGGACTCAATTACTAGGAATGCTGAAGATGTTCACACTAAACGCACTGAAATCGATCAGGAACCGCCCAAAGCCCTGTCGTTGATACTGCGGCATCGTCATGATGCAGCTCACGTTGTACTTCTGCTGGCAATGCTTTTCCTTGCTGAAGTATCCAACCAGATGGCACCCCTTCCTATCGTTCTTGGTGAGCACGTAGAAAAGGAACGGCTCCACGTCGTAGTAAAGCGTTTTGTGGTCCAGAAACAGCTTCGCCAGCAGACACAGGTTCTGACAGTAAATCTTGTTGACGTTGCCGTCCACCTCGAACACGGAGATATCCCCGCAGCGATAGATCTCCGTAGCCGGCGGGTGCTTCCACGTGCACTTATCCTGGTGGCGCTCCAGCACCGCCTTGCTCTTCGTATACTTCAGGCAGAACTCGCAGAGAAAGAGCTTCGGCAGGCGGGCGTACTCTTGCGGGAAGGGCGACGAGTACCACGTCTCGATTTCGTACTTGCCGAATTCGATGGCGGCAGGATTGCGCCCCTGCGCGACCATCGCGTGGCTTGGCGAGATGAGAACGCCGTCCGATACAGCCGTTGTCTGATTAGCGCGTTCGCGGGTCTCCTTGAACAGATCGACATCCCTCTGCGTCACGCCGGGCGGGAGTTGCTGCTTGAATTCTGCAATATTCGAAGTGCATTTAGCAAGGTGTGGCGAGCGCCGGTTCGAAGATCAGTTAGCGTCGCCGGGCAGTGCAACGTGCGATCATACCGTGGATCGTGCGTTGCATTGCTGGAGCGAATGAACGGGCATTTATGGGGATCAAATACGCATGCACGGTAATTAGTTGTGTGATATCTCAACCCTAGAATATAAAAAAAAGCATCAAAAACCTCGCTTACTGCCAGCCAATCAGACAGGTTCACTTACTTTATCTTTAAAGTGTCTGCAAGCCTTAATTTGACCATTGCACGCCGACTTCAGAAATGAACTGGTAAAATAAGCACTTGCTTGCGATATCAGACTGCAATGGTCAAATTAATAAAAAATCACAAAACACACCAGTGACCAAGTGAAATATTATCAACATGCAAAGTAGATTATGTATGGATAAAGTGTGTGGAGTCGTTAAATGTAAGCGAGTTGTGGAGGAGACATTTTCGTGGAGTGTTAACTGGGAGGGATGGAGCGCAAGAATACTCTTGAGCCAAATGCGAACTGATACAAACTAATTGCACTTGAGAAGGTGGAGGCCGATAGAAAGGAAGAAAGACAGAGAGAGCGGGAGAGAAAGAACGGGGAACTAATTCGTTAATCACAATCGACAAAGTGACGGTTGATTGCAGGGTGGATTGCGTTGTGATTTTGATAAATATTGGTAATGGTAATATAATCCTCTTTTTTGTTCTGGTGGTGTGATCCTTACCCGTCTGATTGGTGGCAAGCGGCAGCACCGACAGAGGTTGGGATTGTTGTGGCGTAGAAGAATTGGCGCTGGCTGGCGGCGTATCGTGAATCGCACGCTTTTTGCCGGTTTGATTGTGATGCGTCGTCGCATGCTTCTCGCTATCATTGCCGCTCTCACAATTGCTGTGACGCGCGCGCACGCCCGCTGCAGCGGCCGGCGCAGCCGGCTCACTCGCCGCCAGCGACGAGTGCTTCACCTTGCGCGAGTGCGTCTCCAGCCGCTTGGAATTCACGGCCGTCTTGACGAGGTTGGACGGCGTGAGCGACTTTTTCTGTTTGTCGCGCCGACGCGCCCGCTCCGACTCCAACTCGATGTCGGAGTCGGTCGTCTCGGTGCGCCGCGTCGCTCTGCCGACGCGCTCGTCGAGAGGCGACCGGGTGGTAGGCGGTGCGCGTGGCGCCTTCGTCGGCTGAACATCCGCAGCTTCCTCGTCCTCGTTCACCTCCTCATCCTCCTCGTCGTCGTCCTCCTCCGCCGCGCCAATAGCCTCCGACTCTCTCGCATCGGGCAGCCCTACCAGTTGCGCCCTCCTGCCCTTCTCGCCTCTGCGCTGACCGGCCACCTTGCTGTTCCTGCTCCGGCCCTCGCGCGGCGCGGCGAACAGGTGCGACAGCCCATCGTAGAGGTTCTTCAGCTGGCCCATGCCCTTCTTGACCTCCTTCGGGTTAGAGCCGGCGTCAGAGAGAGCCGCATCGTCCGTGCCGTCCTTTCTGCTGGCAGCCGCCGCAGCGCCCTTCGCCGTGGGCGCCTCGCCGGCATCCAGCGCCTGTGCCGCGGCGGCGGCGAAGCCCCACAGCTTGCAATCGGCCTGAATGCCGCCCACCTCGCCGAACGTCGGCTGCGGCGCGGCAGGCCGCTTCGCCCCTGCCGGCTGCGCTCGGCTGGAGACGCGTCGCGACATTGTCGCCGCCGCGGCTGCCTCGTCCGAATTGTTCGACTCCGAGTCGGAGCTACCCGAGTCAGAGTTGGAGCTGCTCGAGGTGCACTCGGAGCCACTCGAGGAGGACGACGACGGCGAGGAGGAGGCGCGGGAGGCTGCTTTCGCGGCGTGCGCGGCGCCATCCCCCGGACGCTTCTTTTTGTCGTTGAATGCCGAGAGCCGAAAGAACTTCTGCTTTTCTTTGGACATGCGGTCTGAGGTGGCAATGCGCTGCTGGTTCCTCACGCCACTGTGGTTGTTATTCGTGGTTGTTTGTGGCTTTTGGTTGGCGGTAGTGGGAGGTGGGTTTTTTGTGGGATGATTTATGCTGGGAATAGGCGTACCCTCGTGATCGCTGCTATCGGACTCGCTCAGGTCGACGACGTGTCGCAGCGGCGGGTGCTTTTTGCGGGCTGAGACTAGCGTGCCTTTCAACGAGGTGGACAACGCGCTCGCCGTACCGGCACTTCCCCGGCTCGACGTCGGCGTACTGTTGACGTCTTTCGTCCTGCAACAGAAACTCGATCGGTATCAACACCATGTACCCCTGATATCGACTGCCGTAAACAAGCAAGCACCATCTAGCACGCAACCTCCCCCAACAAGCTCAATTGCCACGTGTTGCATGCATGAAAACCCAGCACTTGGCAGCACAATGAATAAATATTGACGTAACACAGTACGCATCGCAAGCTCTGACCGAAAAAGTCACTCTTAAAGCAGCAATATTTTGAAAAGGGAGACGTTTAAAGCACGTTTGTTTGTTTTCTAAAACGTACCTCTGTATCTTTTCCTTGTTACGCTCCCGAACCTTGTCCACTTTCTTCCTTGCGCTGGCGACGGCATCCACCTTCGGCAAGCCGGAGCACTCGGCGCACCGCCACGCAGCCTTCGCCTTCTTGTCCACCGCCGCATCTAGACACTCAACGTGGAACTTGTTCTTGCAGAGCGCGCAACAGATGAGACATGTGGAGACATCCGTGGTGTCTGCAAACAGCATCACCCAGCGATTTTAACATCAACGCTCTGAGCTCACTCTCTTGATACTCACTGCATACGGAGCAGGTCTTACACTCCTCGCAGTACCATCGGTTGCCCTTCTCGATGAGCATCACCAGCTCGGGACCAGCGTACGCGCAGGACAAATGCACCGCATTGTTGCACTCTTCGCAGGCGCTGAGCTTCTCGAAGACGCCGTGCTTGTTCTTCTGGTCGGTGCCGAGGCACTCCATGCAGTACTGGGAGGCGGCTGGGGAGATGGAGGTGCCCATCTTCGACGCGACAGTTGACGGCGACTGCTGCGAACGGCGAAGGGCAGAACATCAAGCGTCGGCCTAAGGCGCACATGGCGCGAGCGGTTTCCTCGATAGGTATGCCGCCAATTAAGTGCGCAAGGCACAACAAACGCAACGCGCGCGTAAGCAAATTGGGTGACGAATGACAAGCGTGGAGCACACTGCCGCTCACTCCGACGGGCAGCGCGGAACGCGCGCGCATGTGATTCCCAAACAAACGATCACTCGTTTTCCTGTTTATTCTACTTCGACTGTATTTTTACTTACCAAGTCGGCGGTGTCCGTGCTGGAGTTGGCCTTCTTCTGGCACTTGCGACTGCTCGGGCTGAGATAGTTGTAATTGTATCTGAAGCACTTGCCATCCTGCACGACGCACTTGCGCGCGACGGCGCGCTTGACGCCCAGGCGCAGAAGCCCCTTCAGCTCGGCCTCGTCGCCCTCGATGCTGTACGACTGGCGCACGTAGCGCTCAATGCTCTTCAGCGAGGAGCCCTCACGCTCGCCGAGCTCGCGCACCGCCTTGGTGACGACCTTGCTAAGGTCGGCGCCGCGCGCGACGTGCAGCGGCCGCGGCGGCAGCCCGTCGGGGTCCTTGTAACTGCTCTGGCCCTTGTTGAACACCTTGAGCACGTCGCCCTGGCGCACGGCGACCTCCAGCCGCTCAGCGACGACGTCCTCATGGTAGTTGTTGTGCTGTCGGATGGCGTGGCAGATGCGCTCGACGCTGGGCCGCTGCTTCTGCGAGCGTATCTTGCGGATAGCGTCGAGGATCCAGCGCGACCACACGCTCTGCGGCACGTCCGGCTCGTTCATTGTCTCTCGCGGCTGGCGCTAGCGGGCGACGACGTTGAAGAGTCGCGCGTTGGGCGGGCGTGCGAGCAGCGCTTCGGCCGCGGCGTGCGCGCTAGCCGTCGGTAGCCATCTTGGGCGCGGAGAGCACCGCGGCGAGTCCGGCGACCGACGACGCGGCCCGCTCAGCCAGCGGCAGCCCACCGGAACGCGCAGCTGGGGCTTGGCTGCGCTGCACGACCGGCGGCCGACGGGACGCTTCGTCGCGCTGCGTTGTCCCGCTGCAATTCGGCGCTGTCCGCCGTGGGCAGTCCCTTGCCGCGCACGCTGGCACTGGTCACCCGCACTGTGCACACTGCTGCTCACTGCATACACGCGCGCGCGCCTCGTCCGCCTTCTTGCGCGGGCACACTCACTTGGATTACACGTCCAGGGAAGCGCGCACGACGATGATTTCACATTGTAGCCGCAACAAAAGGCGATCCGTGCCTTCGCGCACGGCACCGCTATGTGTTGGTGCGCCTATTTGCTATATTTTATTGTGACAAAATGGCTATATCGGGACCCTGAAAGCGCGCGCGCGGACTCGAGCTAACACGCTCGCCCTATCCTTGTTTGACGCACGCGCGCGCCTACCCAGCTACCGACGTCTGCCTCCTCCATCACACAGTCACCAGATGGCATTCAATCGCATCCCCACCGGCGCCACTCCGCTGTCAACGAAATTCGGTTGAAGTGTTTGCGACCTGCGCAGTGTGGTGCGGCGTTGCCGTTCGGCACAGCGGACATGCGCGTCAATCGGGACAGGCGCCTTACCCGTAGGCGGCTTGCCACCGCCAGTTTCCGCCATTCCATACACCGAACGCGCCCGACCTGCGCGGCAGCTCAACGCGGCCGTTACAAAAAGTTCGACCCAACACACTCACAACAAGCATCCATCCGCGACCGATAATACAGCTAGTCCGAGCACGAACCCATTCTTCAAAGGTAAACTACAAACGCCGAAGGAGCCTGGTTATACGTATCATTTTATTATAAAACTGCCATATTTTATAAAACTGTTTGAAATAATAGTAGTGTTTATCCAAATAAGGTTTCATTGAGGAGATGCATCAAACACGTTTTTACTTGCTCACGATCAATATCAGACGAAAGAAACGAAAGCATTACTTTTCCGCGAACAAGCAATCCAGCGATCACTGCGGCAACATTATACGAAAACATATTCAAATAAACATCGTAAATCCGTAGTTTCCAAATACGTGATCACGTCAGTATAGATCAAATTATCGCTTTCTTCATCGAGTCAATCCCAATTTGCGTCTCCAACCCGCCACCTTCGCAATCGCGAATACTGGAGGTACGATAAGCCCCACGACTGCGGCCTAATCGTGAAAATCGACGACGGGTTGAATCTTTGTCAATTGCTAAATGAACTTATCCTACGGGAAAATACACAGAATCACGAAGACAGGATGCACGGCTTTTCAGCTACGTGGTTGGCGATGTAGGTTCCCCGGTTTAGTAGGGCGCGTACCTTCGAGAAGGTGACGGTCCCCGCATTCCTGGTCTGTAGAATAAGAAGAGCGCTGTGTTACCGAAGCAAGCGAAATAGATGAGAATGGGGCCAACGCAAAGCCGATGGCTAGCAATGAGAGGTAATCGGGCAGGATTTATTACATGGAAGGTCTGAACAGCGTTTGGTTAACAGATAATTTTAGTAAAGCGATGCCAGGTAGTGTTTACCTTCGGTCGTCGAAGGAGTCTCGACTGAAATCTTCGTACATGCGGCTCATCCGCGAGCCCTGCATGCCGCTGGGCGGCGGCGACCGGCGGCTAAACATGCCGTAATCACCGCCGCGCGCGAATCCCGTGTCACCGCGCATGCCCCCGCTCATGCCGGAGGGCGGCCCGCGCAGACCTATGGAGGGCATCGGCGGTAGCGGCTCGCGGCGCGGTGGTAGCGGGGGCGGCAGGAAGTCGCCTCTACCGCCGCGTAGCGCCATGTCGCCGCGGGGCGGCATGCCGGAGTAGCGGCGCTCGTACAGGTCCCTGGAGTCATCGAAGCGGCGGTCGTAGTAGCTGTCATACCCATCCTAAATCGACAAGCAGAGATTAGCATAGGTGCCCGGCGGCGCAGCAAGAGCGCAGCGGTGATGATGGAGACGGAATGCGGCGAGGGCGTATGCGAGGGAAGGCCGGAGTGCTGCAGGTTGGTGGTGGTGGCGGTGCGGTGTTAATCTAGCGGCGCACACACGTCGACGTTCACCGAGACTCGCACGGCGCGACCGATTCTGACGCCGGCATCCTTGTGCTGAGGCAGCGGGACGATCGACCGACACGCGCTCTCCGTGGGGTGATACCGGAGCGACATGTGCGGATGGGCTGACTGTTGGAGGCGAGGATCGTGGAGGCGGATCACAGTGGAGAATGTATCGATAAATACAGAAATATAAACAGTATAAAGTAAAGTGAGTGATCGCGTACCCCAAAGCGGCCCATCATCCGGTCGCGCAGGAAGGGCGGGGGCGGCGGCGGCGGGTAGGGGTCGCGCCCGAACATGCGGTCGCGGAAGCGGTCGGGGCCCATGCCCTTCGGGCACTCCTTCGACCAGTGGCCGCCGCGGCCGCACCGATAGCATTGCTCCGGATCGCCCATGCCCGGACGCTGGCGCACGCGGCTCGTCGACACCTGCACCTTCATGGGCTGCCCGTCGACCAGCGTGCCGTTGAGCTCTTTTATCGCCTCGTTCACGTCACCGGTCGACTCGAGATGCACGAACCCGTAGTTGCGCACGATGTCGCACTCCACCACGTTGCCGAACTTTTTGAATAGCTCGCGAATTTGCGGCGCTTTGGTGTTGTCCGTGAGGTTGCCGACGAATATCTTTGTCGTGGGCGTCAGGGGCTGCTTGCGGCTTTTGGCGGCCTCGCATTTCATCGGCTGCCCGTTGAGCACATAGCCGTTCAAATTTTGAATTGCCTCGCGACCTTCCGTCTCGTTCTCCATATGGACGAAACCGTAATTCTTGACGACATCGCACTCCACCACCTTACCGTATTTCTCGAACAGTGGCTTGATATCCGTGATCGCTGTTTTCTCCGTCAGGTTCCCGACAAAGATTTTGAACGTGCCCGGCGTACTAAAACCCGGCATGGCGTCGCCTGAAACTCGCATTTATCAGACAATTGCTTTCGCTGCCACAGTGGAGTTGCCAACAAAACCACGACACGGCCGACATCATTTCGTCATTGCATTCGCCACCTTGGGCATCCAGTACGGCGAGGGTTTGCGTGTTTAAATTACTTTTCAATCACTCCCGATCACATCACGCCATCGGCCATGCACCACACTACTGCTAGAGCTAACTACTCAGTTCAGAAAGGGGACAAGACAAACGGTGGAGGATGGGAAACAACAAATAACTAAACGCAATAATGCACGCGCGCACATGCATTAGGTGTCAGCGGCGTCGGCATTTTATCGATTTTCCGCGGCGAGTGAGGCACCAGCAAAACTAAACATGGCGTTAGCTGCTAGCTTGCGTGCACTTACTCCAACCCAGCATCATTCATACAGGGAGCATGAAGCAACATGCACAACGCATGAAGTTGACGACTATTTAACACAGAACCGAATGATACGACACGAAACATTAGTAATTCGACGCTCCTCGCGCAGGCAACACGCCATATTTGTACTGCATTGGCGCCGAAATGCATGTTAACCGGTCCGGCTTCAGTTTGTATTTGCACAAATTAAAATAGTCAGCAAAGGTGCGTGGAAACGTCGCGTCGAAATTGCGAGCACTCAGTCTCAGGCTCAGAATAAACAACAAATGAAACTTCGGCTGCAAAGGATGTATGCGGCGCGCTGCGCACCAATCGCACTTACCGTTTTTATCGTTTTCGCTAATGGTGACTGCTTGGGGGGGTACTGGCGTCTCAAATACACGAGCTGCGGTGAGCTCGTAAAGATCGCTGATTTTGTGGTGGACCGGCGGCGGCTGAGAATCGCACAGCTGCGATTTGGATTGCTGGCCTGCTGGACTTTCGCTGTCTGCCTGTCTTTTCGCAAAGTTGGCGCTGGAACCGGGTGATGCTATTCCCTACGCGATGGAGGGACTTCTCGACACGGACAGCACGACCACGACGGACGCGCGGAGAATAATGGCGGAGCGCCGTATCCGTTCGTTTGGCGTCTGTCGTGAGCTGTGCGCGACGCATGCGTGCGGTGTGGCAACGTCGCCTCGCTTACTACCAACTATATCAGAGCGCCAACATTACAAAGAATATCCCTAAAATTTGAAATTTGATTTTTCGTGCGACTGCGAATCAAGTTAATTTTGTTGTTCGTTTTCTGGCGCGAGCACAATTCACCAAAATTCCATCGCAAATG